>WAAG01084860.1:98636-174155 GCA_013390105.1 Tichodroma muraria | reverse complement strand
CGGCGCTCGGCCGCAGTAACAAAGGAGCCCGCGGGTGGCGACCCGGAGAACCGCCCGCCCACACCCGCCGCGCCCCCGCGCCCGCTTCGGGCCAGCGGCAGAGGGTAGGGGGGGGATGGCCGGACGGTGGGCGGGTGAGGAGCTCCGCACCTCTCGGCGCAGCCGCCCCAGCCCTGCTGCATCTCTTGCCCCACTGCTAGATGCCCATTTCATCCCCTGCACGACCCCCACCCGAAACCCTGCCCCATCCCTGGCCTCCTGCCCCACGCCCTGTACCATCTCTGCCTCATCCACCATGCCACATGCATTCTCCTGCTCCATCTCCTAATTAATTAATTCCCCCACTGCCTGACCCTCTACTCCACTGCCAGACCCCTCCCTTACTCCCTGTCAAAGTCCCTACCCCTGTGTCTGCCCCCTGGTCCATGCCCTGTCAGCCCCCCTGCCCCGCCTCCTGCCCCATCGCTGTGCCTGGGGGTGAAGTTACACCGGTGGGTCTGTCTGGGACCTGCCCAGGGTTACCTTGTTCCAGAGCCCACTCGGCTGCTGGCATCTTGGTTCCAACAACAAAAGCAATTAAACCAGTGTGGTAACAAGCCCCTGGCCCGAGCCCATCCCACAGGCAGGTGGGCACGGCTCGCTGACCACCATGACCACCCATCGAGGGACAGGAAAGCATCAAGGCAAGAGGATTTTGTTTTTTCCCAGCTCCTCCTTGTACTCAAGGAACATTTTCTGGTGGGAGGCACAAACCCAAACAATTCTTCTATCACTCAGTTAATCTCCTAAAAGCAACCCCAAAGCACTGCCCAGGCCCTTGGCTTGCTGGCGGAGGAGACGCTTCAGAGCCCGAACAACAAAGTGCTGCTGTGGGCCAGCCCAACCAACACACTAATCCAACACACTAATCCCTCGGGATTACTGCAGTCTAGTCACGGCTCAGCCACTTATCCAGGATGGTGACTTGGCCTCTCTTAATGAGATAACAGGATCCCACATCCCCGAAAGGACAGAGCGCTGCCACCCTTGCACTCTCCCAACACCAGCTCCGCAACCACCCAGTTCATCCCAGCCTTGGGGGGAAGCTTTTAGGGCCAAGTCCAGGTTGTGTTTTCCTCAGGTAGTTGTTAAAGCCCCTGTGAGATCCCTGGAATGGACAGACAGATGGACGGAGCACCACTCGGCAGCACTGCTTGTCTTGGAGCACACAGGTTCTTTGCTGGACTAAATGTGTTTTGCTAGACCAGATGGTTTCAAGCAGCAACCAAATTCCTTTGGGAGCAGAGTCTGGACGCTGCTCTGAGCCTGGAAATGAGCACAGATCAATGCTTTGCAATCAAGGTAGGCACCTGCCCCTATTGGGGGTACCTGTTCCTGTCACAGGTGCCATCATGGGGCTAGGTTTTGTGCCCTCCCCTCAGTGAAGCCCCTCAGCGAGTGTCTCTCAGCTGTGTTCTCAACATGAAAAGTGAGAGCTTGGATCCTCACTGTGCAGCCTAGTGTTCCCCCCAGCTTAAAGGGATACTGGAATTAATTAATTCCCCCATAGCTGGGTTTAGCATCACTCTGAACTCAGTACCACGACTGCTGCTGCCTGCTGCCCCAGGATATCCTGGAGGTGCAGTCCAGAATTTCCAGGGCACCATCTCCAGAGTCACCAAGAAGCCAAGCCACAGCTTCCAGAGGCCATAGTGCTGCAATTAGCACTTGATCATCAAGCATTAATGGCTCACTTGCATGAGGAGACCTTAAGGCAGGTATGCAAAGAGCATAGTCAAAACCAAAGTGGATCCGGACTAAACCCAGTCCATCCCACATGCACAGGATGGATGGGACTTTCTCTACAATGCCACCTGCATGGAAAATAGCCTCTAAAATAATAAGCAGGATACATCCATTTTTTCATAGTTACTGGTGACATGCTGTAATGCCACTGGAACTCGCTTGCAGCCATGCCAGACTGCCCACCCCCCACTCACAGGCTTTGTGCTCCCAGCATCCCTACGCAATCCCACAAATTAAAATCAGCTCATCATCACTAGCCTTATTTTTCCAAATCAAGCTTTCAGACCAGCTCTCCTCTGAACAAAGTGCTCAGCTCAGGGGGAAGGTATCCAGAGTCTCCTGCAGAGCTAGGACATCCAAGTATTTGAGACCATGGCTGCAGTGTGGTTGCTCATGGCTGAGCTGCTCCAGCTGGCAAAGCCCAGAGTTTGGACACCACCAGGAAGCACTTGGGGCAAAGGCAGAGAGCTCCAAATCCACCTGGGTTCACAGCATGGGGGGAGCTTCAGCCAGGGGGCAAAAATCAGAGCAAAGGCAGCTCGAGGAGAAAATCTGGAAATTAACTTAAAAGCAATTCTGGGACGTTCCTCAGAGCAAAGAGAAACCTCAGTTTCAGAGAGGCCAGGAAAGCTGGAAGTACTGAGCAGGGATGACAGCACCCAACCAATCCAGGGCTCAAGAAAGGCTGGTGCAGCCTATGGGGACGAATCCCACCAGTTCAGGGATCAACTGAGGTGGAAGGAATTTCATGCTTTTCCCAGGGGAGTTTCTTGCTGTAGTTCACTGCACCACTGTGAGGACACAAGGGTGAAGAGGCCTTCCTGGCCCCAGGGTCCTTTTGGGTTATTCCCAGGTGTTCCTGGGAAGAGTGGGGGATACAGAGAGTATCCCAGTCAGATGTGCAAACCCACACGCTTCATTCCAGGCTCCAGCAACCCTCTCCAGGGCTGCATCCTATCTCAACAATTAGGGATGCGCTTGCAGAGGCCCTTGCAAGCCTCTCCAGGCAGGATGGAGGGACTTAGGAGGGATGCACTGATGGGGCTGCTGCACAACTGCAGGGCATCACAGGCACTGCCTCCTCTGGGGTAGGAAGAAACCTTTCCCATAGGGAATAGGGAAGGCAAAGTGAGGGCTGCTTCTCTGGAGAACCAGGAGGGAGGCAGCTCCTTTCTTCACCCTGTCCCCTGAGGGCCTTCATTCAGCATCCTCTGGTCTGATCTGGAGAGGTGCAGATCCCTCCTCTCCTCCTGGCTGTACTGAAGCTACTTGGGTGCTTCATTCCAAGTCCCTTTTCTCCACCCTGGAAGCATCCTCCACCCTCCTGCGGCTCCATGACTCTCCTGCCAGTTTCCAGGATGGTATGTGTGGTCTGGATCACGACAGATGAAAAAAGAAGAGACATTCAGCATCTTCCCCCACCTGCTGGAGGCTCTGCAAGCAGCTTTTAAACTATTTCAGCAATCGCTTCCCATTAAAATGATGGGAATTCGGGTAAAATGTCTCAGCAAGTGTGGCCTTTTGTCATTGCAGCTCAGAGAGGCTCCTCAGAAATGCTCTCTAAGGCTTTGGCTTTTATTGCTTTTACATCTCTGATTTCTGTTGGAGCAAATCTCTGTTTGAGCTGATACTCAGGATGGGAGTCAGAAGCCCGGGCCAAGATGCTTCAGGGAGCATTTATGTGCCTCTCAAAGGTCTCCTTCCCTCTTTTTTCCTCTCCTTCTGTTCATTTTACCAGGTCTAAAAATACTCCACTAAAAACCCTCTTCCCCTGCAGCCGCCTCCCTCCTGGATGACTAATAGTATCTGTTGCTCCTTCTTGATCTCTGTATTTCCCAAGTCTTCCCCAAGGGAAGGAACCAAATCAAGGCTGTGCTCTCAACCAACTCCTTGGATTCAGACTCTTAAATTAATTTTCCTCAGAGAATGGTATTTTTTCCCAGCTCCTCCAGTGCAGCAGCAGTTTAAACCCACCTCCCCAGCTCACAATAAACTAATCCTGCTCCACGGCTTACACCTGTCCAATGCTGCTGAAGCATTGTTCTGATATGGGAGCTCCAGGATGCTGGCATTTTCAGACCTCTAGGGAGAATAGCAGGTTCACTGGGAAAACCACCAAGCACCTAGAAAACAATTTATTGTCTGCTTTTTCAGGTTTCAGTTCTTTCCAGCAGCCTTCCAGCCCTGGAGCACTCCCTTGGGGGATGTGCTGAGGAGGCTTGGTTAGGTGTCTGGTCCTTGGAGCTGGATGAGCAGCACTCGCTGTGTGAGGAGCTTGTATTTTAGAAGCAGGGGGTGAATGCTGGGCACTGGGGGTGTTCGGGATAGTGGGACTTAGAGGAAAAACCCACCTTGCTGTCACCACATTGGCGGCAATGACTTTTTTCCCCACTGAGTGGGATGTTAGAACACTGTAACAGGGATCTGCTTTCCTGTGTTGCTCCATGTCTTTCCAAAACAGAGGCAAGACCTGAACCAGGCACCCTCCCCACTGTGAGCACCACACCACAGATTAGTCAGGATACAGGGATGGAACAACACTGGCAGGAGCTGAAGGTGTGATGAGTTTCTCTGGACCTAGATACTGCAGTACAGCCAAATCCCTCAGGGCTCAGCCCACTGTGATTTTCCAAAGAGACCCATCAATGAACAACCTGTGGAAAACCCTCATGCTGACACTGGTGATGTAAAAAATGTCCCCAAATTGTCACAGTCCTTCCAGCTACTGCCAGCCCCAACCCTGCACTGCACGCAGGCAGATTTAAAGGGTGTTTAGCTGCTCCAACACTTCTGGAAATCCCCCTGGCTGGCTAATGACCAAATACCTTTGCAAATCTTGATTTAGGAAAAAATATCCGCTTCGGAGCAGTGCTTAAAAAGCTCAAGGCCATTTTCAAATCCTTGTAATGCTGCAGTTTCCTGGACATGTGAAAGCGAGAGGAAAAAGCAGATCAGACTGAAGCAGGCATGGGGCCAGGACTGGGCGGCTGTGCCCAGGGCTGTGACAGCATGGAGCAGGCAGGAGTGGGCAGCCCAGGGGTTATTTCAGCACCAAGCTCCCCCAGCTGCCCACCACGACTGGACCAGCATGGTAAGGAGGGAGGAGAGCAGCCCTTCCACATCACCCCAGGCAGGAGATCCAGAAGGGCTCCCAGGGCAGACCACATGATCCCCATGGACAGAGGTACGCAGGTGAAGCCACTGCTAGCCTGGAGTGTGGGCAGGAAGCCAAGCGCCATTATCCCTCCTGCCTTTACAGGAAGCCACTCGGCAGAGTTGTCAATATAGAGATTTTCTTTAAAAACAAAGACAAAAACAAAAAACCTCCAACAAACAAAAAAAACCCCGCCGGGTTCATGATGCCATTATTGATCATTTGGTATTTTTAGCTCCTTGTTCAATCGCATCCCTGTTGGTGTTACAGCAATTGCACAGCCCCGTGGAACACGCCTCAGTGGGACTGCTCCAAGGTGAGCAGGAGCTCAGACAGCAGCAATACAATGCCAATGGGATTAAAAATGCAAGAGAGAAAGAGAGAGGTGGGACAAGCAGCATCCTCCCCCTTGCTGCTTCCAGTTCCTGCCAATGTTGCAAGGAGACAGGTAGATAGACCCTCTCATCCAAACAAGAGACAGATGAAACTCCTGTTTCCCACCTGGGTGGAGGGCTGGGAACCCACAGAAAAGGTGAGACTGAGCTGAGTGGTGCCATCAATGGGCTGGAGGGAAGGGAGGGCATCCAGAGGGAACTAGACAGGCTGGAGCAGTGGGTTCATGGGAGCCTCATGAGGTGCAGTCAGGCAAAGGGCAAGATCATGGACCTGGGCCAGGGCAATCCCTAGTGCCAGCACAGACTAGGGAGGTCTGCGGGGACCCCAGAGGTCTGTGAGGATAAACACCCTCAGCATCACTCTCCATCCATGGGGCCATTTACCCCCACCAATGGCTCCCAACATTGTCCTATTGTCTCCATTTGCAGGTCCTGGATATCCACTTGCATAACCTGGATCCACTGATTCCATAGTGATTCAGTGTATTCTACCATCACTGATTTCACAGATGGTGGATGGATGAAGGGTGGATGGATGGATGGATGGATGGATGGATGGATGGATGGATGGATGGATGGATAGATGGGTGGGGATGGATGGAGACAACTGGGGCATTCTGGCAGGTGACAAATGAGACATGATCCAGCCATGTGTGCTGACAGCCCAAAAAGCCAAGTGTCTTCTGAGGCCCCCCTGGAGCTGCCTGCACCTCTGGGGTCCCAGCATAGGATAATGATGTTAAACTGAACAAGGGTGCGGTCAGGTTAGACACAGGGAAGAAATGTTGGACCATGATGGAGGTAAGGGGCTGGCACAGGTGAATCATGGCAGTGGGATGTAAATCTGCACACTTAAGCTCTATGTGACAACTTGCTCATCAACACTCTCCTGGGTCCCCTGTGGCCCCATCCTTACATGCAAGTTATCTGGGAACCCTCCTAGCAACCCCAGGCTGGCTCTTCCTTTGCACACGCACAATGCTCTCCTGTGGTGTCGCTTCCTTCTTGCCTCACACTGACACCACTGAGATGAGCCAATGCCCAGAAGAAGGATACAGGGTTAGCAAAGGAGACAGCTGCAGTGGGAACTGGCTCATCCTGCCATGTCTGACCCTCACTGCTCCCTGGACTCACAGGGACCGGAGCTGTGATGTCATCCAGTACCTTGCAAGCCCCAAAGTTTACAGGGGTCAATGTCCCCAGCAGCTCTCCCCATCCATGGGGGTGTTTACCCCCAGCCATGGGCCCACTGACTCCCCCATCAACAACCCCCAACTTTGTCCTCCTTTCTGTACTTGCAGCCCTTCCATATCTGGGTTAGTGTCACTAGTGACTCAGAAGACTGTTGATAAATCATAGAATCCCAGAAGGATTTGGGTTGGAAGGGACCTTAAAGCCCATCTCACTCCACCCCTGCCATGCAGAAACACCTTCCACTATCCCAGGCTGCTCCAAGCCCCATTCAGCCTGGCCTTGTGCACTTCCAGGGATGGGGCAGCCACAGCTACTCTGGGCAATCACCCTTGCAGGGAAGAATTCCTCCCTAATACCCAATCCAAACCTACTCTCTTTCAGTTTGAAGTCATAAAACACATCTCCCACTCATTTCCTTTTAAAGTTGCCAAGTTCTGCCCTGGAGACTTCATAAATGAGGAGCTGAGGCTTCACACGAATCACACAGCCAAAACACATTCAGTGTCTGCCCTCAGGTGCCTTCCTCCTTCCCCCCAAGCATAGTGAGGCCCTCATGAATCTCCAAACATTTGCCTTAGGTGATCCTTCAACTGCCCCATCAGAGGAATTGCTTTGATTATCTGCTTTTGCTTGCCCCTTGAATTGAGACAGCAGAGCCTGGCAATGCCAAGTGTGACGCTCAGCTCTGTGCCCAGCCCATAACCACCTCCCAGGAGCTTCCCAAACCTTCTCCTGAGCTTTACATCCATGTGAACCTCAACAGGGGAGCAGGAGGCTGTCTGGATGCTCCAGTACAGGCACACACACGTCAGCACCTCCCACAAGTCCTAAATGAACAGTTTTGTTGCAGACACATAGCAAAGGGGGAACAAACTTACCTGAAGTGAAACCACTGAAGTGAAACCACTGGATGCAATAGGTTGGGAAATGCCACAGCACATGTTTTCTCTGCACCACAGCACATCCTATGAGGCCAGCCCCCGGCCAGCTCCTGCCCTCTCAGCAGGAGAGACTGTACTCCTCTCAGCAGTGCTGGGGCTGGGGGGGGGGGATGAAGGTGCTGTGCTTGCCTCTGGCTAATAGGCAGCAGCCAATGTATTTATAGGAAATATGCAATATGCTTCCAGCCTGGGGACAGTTTCCAGCCCTGAGCTTGTTCATATTTATGTGCCGTGTAGTTGCAGGGGGAGGTTGGAGCAGAGCAGGCAATACTGGCCCACAGCAGTGCTGCCTCCTCCCAGTGCTCCCACAGGTTTGGCTGCTTTCTTTGGCCTCAGAGGTCACTTCCCAGGTCTCTCCCCCCATCCTGGCTACCAAGACCCCGTCCAACTCTCTATGTCCCAAACAGTTGCTTCCCAGAAGGGCTGTGGAGCCACAGGTTCTGGAGACCTGCAGGTTTGCAGAGGGGCCAAGGGCTGATATCCCTCCCAGCAGACCCAGCAGGATTGGGGTGCCCAGTTCAGTCCAAGGAGAAAATGTTGGAGCAAATAAGTGTCCAAACAACAGTTAAAAATGACATGGTAAATTCCCTCCTTGGCATCCCCTTATATGCACCAGTGCCAGGACGAAACCCTGTGGGTGAACCTTGAGGGCTGGAGCCCCTCTGCTCTGGAGACAGGCTGGGATACCTTGGGGTGTGCACCAGGAGAAGAGAAGGCTCTAGGGAGACCTTAGAGGCCCTTCCTCTGTCTAAAGGGGCTCCAAGAAAGCTGGAGAAGGACTTTGGACAGGGGCCTGGAGTGACAGGACAAGGGGGAATGGCTTCCCACTACCAGAGGACAGGCTTAGATGGGATATTGGGAACAAATTCTTCTCTGTGAGCGTGGTTAGGCCCTGGTACAGGTTGCCCAGAGAAGCTGTGGCTGACCCATCCCTGGAAGTGGCCAAGGCCAGGCTGGGCAGAGCTTGCAGCAACCTGGTCTAGTAGTAGGTGTCCCTGCCCATGGCAAGGGGTGGAGTGAGATGGTCTCTAAGGCTCCTTTCAACCCAAATCATTCCAGGATTCTCTGCTGCAGAATCCAGCAGAGGATTTTGAGAAATTTGAGAAAAGCTTTCCTTGTGCTCTTTTAACAGTACCTGCTCCCGTGTCCAAGACCTCTCCAGTGCCTGTGGCTGCTCCTGCCACAGGTGATGCTCCTGCAACAGCCCTATAACTTTGCCTGGCTGAGAGCACCTGGCAAGCTGCCTGCACCTTGGGTGTGAGAAGGGCCTGGGGAGCCGGCAAGGCTGGAGCAGGGATCTCTGCTGCGACCAGGGTGGAGCCCGAGGTGGAAAAAAACCCAGCACATAAAGGAAACTGTGTTTCATGTGTTATTGCTGCCTGTCTGAGATGATGGAGGAGGGAATAGCAGGCACAATACCATGCAAAAGGCTTCAAAATCCCGTCCTGAGATATAAATATTTGGTTTTCCTCATTTTCCTTGTGTGGAAATAAACAACACTGTCTGGAGCGCTGCCAGCATACCCTGGACTCACCCAGCCCAAGGAGAAGGGTTGCACTGTCCTGCTCCAGCCAGCCCAGCAATGAGGCTGGAAGGGCACTAAGAGCGTGAAACCCAGCTCTGGGTGTGGAAAACATGCCTGTGCCTACTGGAAGCATTGGGAAAACGGATGGGAGGCACCTGGAATAAGCACAGATGGCAAGAAGCAGCTCCATTGGGAGCTCTTCTGGCAGCAGGGGATGCCCCCTGTTCTGGGAGCCACTGGTTCCCCATGGCATGGGGGGCATGTGTAATTCCACAGTGGAATGGGCTGGGCGTGGAGGTCTGTGCCTGCCACGTGCTCCCTGTTTCCTCTGGCCTTACCCGCAGGACGATACATCTTCCACAGCAGGATGAAGACGGGAAGAGGGGCACCTGAAGGGCTCTGAATGCCAGGGATGCCCTTGCTAGAGTTCATCAGGGCAGACAGAAGGGCAGTCCCAGGATCTCCATGTTGTTCCAGGAAAACACGGGGTTTAATGTGGGAGGGTAATCTCTTCTCTCGAATGCAAATCACAGGAGCACACACAACACCATTGATGCTGGCAGAGGGGCATATGGGACACCCAAACACAAGGAATTGGCTCTGAGAACCACTAAACACACCCAATTTCCTTCTCTTCCAGCAATTCAGCAGCTGTCAGCCACTGCTAGGCTGGCCCAGCCCAGCCCAGGGCACCCTGGTCCTCACACCTCCATCCCACTCCTGCGCCCTGTCCCCAGCACATCCTCCCGCTGGGGACATATTGCCCTGGGAGGTGACAGGGTTGGGTGGAGTGACACAGGGACAAGGCTCCTGGGACACAAAAGCCACAGGAATCAGAGTGACTTCTCTGAAGGCGATGGATAGCTAAGCCAGGCACCAGCTGGAGGACAATGGGAGCAGCACTCAGGACTTCTGTGGAGAAAATCCTTCGTGTTCCAATGATGTTCAGGGAATCAGGACTTTTTTTTTTTTTACATTTTTGGATAAATAAAGAAAAATGTGCAAGAAATCTGCTGTATGATATTATTAGAAACAATCCAGAGAGCCCTGAGCACAGCTCAACCACCACAACCAGTTCCTCTGCTGTACCCTGGTGAGGCAGAGAAACAAATCCATGTGGGGATAATTGGTGGAAATTTCCAAAGGCTGCCTCCTTCTGGAAGAGCATATTGAACCTAAACACAGGACCAAGAACATCTGCAGGAGAAAAGCAAACATCCAGGTCCTGAAACACCCAGGCTGTGGGACCAGCCGGGGACTGCTGTGGAAGGAGCTGAGCATCATCCTTATCCTCCAGGGCTGGGAAAGATGGAAATACCCATGGGAAGAAGAAGCAGAAGACCTCACCATGGCTATCCACCCTGTTCATGAGATGCTTGCTATTTCCCCAAGCAGAAATCACAGCACTTCCTGCTGCAGCTGGAAAGAAAGAATCCCTTGGAGGTGCTGGGACTAGGTACCCAAAATTTGCTTATTATCCAATGAATGACAGACTTCACCACTCTGATAGGAATCCATAGTTCTTAGCATTCCTACAATGTGAAAAATCTCTTTTCCCTGCTGATGAGAAGTTGGATTGCAACTGCTCCCAGAGTTAGTGAATGCCACAAAAAAGGAGGGAAAAGGGTTAAAATGATAAAAGATCTAACAGGGACACTGGCTAATTGTCATTTCCTTGTGATGGCTGATTAGAAGAAAGATTGGTTCAGATTTGATCCCAGATTTATTTTTCCCTGGCATGTCCCATTCCCAGCTCACAGAGATGTTGGTGCACACATATGGCACTGGAGGCTGACAGACAAGGGGCAGTAGGGACCCAAAGTGATTCTGTGCTAAAAAAGCTCTCGGGGGCGGAGGGGAGACTGCAGCTACGGCATGCCTCACAATGGTATCCAAGTATTAAGGGATTAATGGAAAAGTCTAGACGTGACACAGTTGATTATACTTTGCTCCTATGGGAGAGAGGAGCTGACCCCAGGATGCTGTGGATGATGTCCCAGGGCAGCTCTGTCCACGTGCCCCTGCCCCTGCACAGCACCACAGCCAAAATCCCTGATAATAATGGGCTGGAAACCACAAGTTTTGTCCAACAATTTCTCCTCTTTCCTTTGCTCTGGTTTATTTGTGTCCATGCTGCTACCAAAGCTTTGCTTCCCTCCTCCTAGGCAGAAATTGCTGGAGATTTAGTCTAAGCTCTTTGTTCACCACTCAGAAGCTTTGGCTGGTACCTGATTGCTCCTCCACCCACCAGACATTCCTCAGCGGGTTCTCCTGCCAAACCAGCTATGTTGAGGGGTGAAATCTGGGGGTTACAGAAAACACAGGCAGGGCTGACAAACTCCATTCACCGGGAAAATAATCCTGAGGGGGCTCAGTGGCTGCTGTGAGGGCACTGGAAATAAGGCAAAGGAGAAAGAAGACCCAACGTGAATAGAAAAAATGTGGATGGTTCTCAGTTCTGTGCCTGTGGCAATGGGACTCTTCTAATTTGGACATTTCAGCTAAAAAAATAAAAAATCTGGAATGCAGGAGCAGAGAGCAGACCTATTTCTAGCTATGACTCCTCCCTGTGTGCTTGGCCTCCAAGACGACTCAGAAACTCAAGGCACTTCTTTCCGAGCTATAAAAAGAGCTGGAGTGGGACTGCAAGAGCCAGAAAGACAAACAAGGGAGTAGTTTGCCCTCCTGTCGAGGACATGGGTAAAGCCAGGAGACGGTCTTGCTCAACCCACCTTCTGAGGTACCCCCAAGGATGGAGAGTTGTGGGGCATGGCAGAAATTCCAGGCTGGATCCCACCTACCAAAATGTTGTCTGTGCCGTGTCTCAAGGCACCCCACCACCTCCCACCCCTCCTGTGTGAGGAGAAGGTCTAGGACTGGCCCCATCCATCACCCCAACACAGGTCTGGGTTCTCTGTGCTTGGGGAGGATCAAAGGTACCATGGTGATCAGGGACAGAGCATGGAATGTCCCCTGGGACCACAGGGTGGAAGGAGCTCCACCAAAACGCAGCTCCCCTTTCCCCAGGCTGCTGAAAGGGTTTACAGCCTTACCTGACACCTGCTCCATTAATCCCAGCAGGACAGGATGGACTGTGTGAGTTCCAGGTGACCATAAAATTCAGCAAACTCAGGAATACCCACCTTTGTCCTCTCCAGACAAGTATTTACCTCTGCAGAAGCAGCCAAACCTTGCAGACTGTTGGAACATTTCATTCCCATTTGTGAAGTGCACAAAACATTCCTGGCTGGAAAAACACCACCAGGTCACTGACTGGGAACTGCACCACCAGGAGAGATGAGTTCTTCAGTGGCTTCACTGACTCAGTGCAGAAGAAGCATCTCTTCTGGCACAGCCATTCCCAGCCTACACTGACTTCTTCAACACCCAGAAAGCTGAAGTCTTCCTCTACCTCTACTCCAGCATTCCCTTAAGACCTCAGAAAATCTCCTCACACCACTAACCGGTGCTGTGGGCCCTTCTTCCTGAGCAGTTCCAAGGGCTGTAGAGCTGGACTGGGTGGTCCACATGGAGCAACCAGAAGTTGGCACACTTGGTAACCACGGTTCGGGAGGAGAAGAACAACAGATGAGACAAGAGGGCATCACTTCAAGCTGAACCAGGTGAGGTTCAGGTTGGGCACCAGAAGGAATTTCTTTATGGAAAGTGTTGTCCAGCATTGGAAAGGGCTTCCCAGAGAGGTGGTGGAGTCCCGATTCCTGGAGGTGTCTAAGGAATGACTGGACATGGCACACAGAGCTTTGGGCTGGGTGACAAGGTGGGAATCAGTCACAGGCTGGACTCAATGACCTTGGAGGTGTTTCACAATCCAAAGGATTCTGCAATGCCATGGATCAGCAAGGTGAGGGCCAGCACTGGTGTCACCTGCTGCTAAGCCCAGGGGGATGCCAGAATGCTGATTCATGCTTTATTCAGTGGGATGCAGAGGTTGCATTTAGTTCGTTTAGAGATGGGATGCAGAGGTTGTGGATGAACTGTGACTTCACCAGGATCAGGCTGGGGATCTGAGGGTTATATCTAGCTTGTGCAGAAGCCAACTGCTCTTTTTAGCAGTTCAACAGAGCCCTCCTGTGCCCAGGTGCCTGATCCCGGAGAAAGATGTTCCTGCCCATGGCAGGGGATTGGGACCAGATGATCTTCAAAGGTCCTCCAGCCTAACCCCACTGTTTTAAAACAGTCTCCTAGCACACAGAGCTGCCTTTTGTAACCGCGGAATCTTAGTCCCTTCTTTGGCAGGACACTTCTCCAGCTTGCCAAGCCTCACACCAATGGAGAGCATGTCCTAAGGGTTGGTTGTGGTTGTGGTTGGTGTGCAATGAGGATGGGGTCAGCTCTCTATCTGCTGCAGAATCAGACCCTGGCCATGGCTTCCAAAAACATCCTCAGGCCAACACAGGATGTCAGACCCCACTATGTGCTGGGTCGGGTACGTCCATCAGCTTTGTTCGGGAGCCTGTGCCCTCCACAATGCTCTGCACTCACTCACCAATTTCCTCCTGCCCCTTGGTTGTGCCAGTTTGATGCTCCAAGAAAAAGGTGCCTTTGTTCCCACCAATGCAGAAAGTACCAGTCCAGTGGCTGGGAACATTGTGGACTGAGGAATCAGGCAGCTTCAGAGTTGCTCTAGCTGTACTCAGCTCATAGGGAGGCTGCCAGGCTGGTTTGATGGTTTGGCCAAGAAACTCAGGTTCAGGGGGACCTCGGGTTGTTCAAATGTACCATACTTGAGTCTTAAGGTGAAGAAGACCCTTTGTTGCTTGGCAGTGGAGAAAACTAATAAAACCCTGCTGAGCTGTGGGTACTTTACTCCAGGACTTCCACAAGTTTAGATGCTATTTTTATCTAGTCTGACTGGTAGCCAGCTTTATGTGATGACAATAAAACCCAGTTTAACACCATCAGCCTGTGCCCTTCCCGGGTGGGTGTTTAGTCCTGTTGTGACAAGTGCCTGCTATGAAGGAAACAGGAAACTTCCATCAGAGAAAGGGATCCTATGGGAGAAGTGGCTTCTCTCACCAGGGCCAGGTTGGAGACTTGCTGCTTATTGTTACCATTTGTCTCTTTTATTGGAATAAAAGATGGATGTGAGCAGCTCAGCACTCTCGAGAGAGCCCATGGCATCGTGCTTTATTTGAATTAGCAGGTGCTGGTTGGAAAATAGTTTTTTCCAATTGTTATGGTCACATGGAAGTGAACAAGAACACAGGGTTTTGTAAGTGCAAATTGTGTTGCAAGGTGCTTGTGCCAGAACCTCAGGGAAACCCAGGAATTGTCTCTCCTCCTAAGAGCCCAGAAAACAGGGGATGGCATCAGTGGGGAGACCTCAGCAGTCATGGCCCATTGGGATTCCTAAAGAGCACAAGGAAAGCTTTAACTCACATAGCACAGAATACTGTACCGGTTTGGGTTGGAAAAGACCTTAAAGATCACCCAGTTCTACCCCGTGCCATGGGCAGGGACACCTTCCACCAGAAGGAAGACCAGGTTGCTCCAAGCCCCATCCAACCTGGCCTTAGACACTTCCAGGGATGGAGCAGACACAGCTTCTCTGGGCAACCTGTGCCAAGGCCTCACTACCCTCACAGCCAGGAATTCTTCCCAGCATACCATAGCCATCCACTCTCTGTCAATCTGAAGCCATTCCCCCTTGTCCTGTCATTCCAGCCCCTTCTCCAAGGTCCCTCTCCAGCTCTCCTGGAGCCCCTTTAAGCACTGGAGGGGCTCTAATGTCTCCCCAGAGCCTTCTCGTCTCCAGGTGAATACCCCAAAGTACCCCAGCCTGTCTCCAGAGCAGAGGGGCTTCAGGCCCCAGCACATCTCTGTGGCCTCCTCTGGACTTGCTCCAACAGCTCCACTTCAATTCCTGGAATCGTCCAAAGCCAGGCTGGACAGGGCTTGGAGCAACCTGGTCTAGTGGAAGGTGTCCCTGCCCATGGCAGGAAGTGGAACAAGCTAAGCTTTAAAGGTGCCTTCCAAACCAATCCTCTCGGTGAGTCCATAATAAACTATTCAGTGTCTGTGTATGCCTTTGAGAAAATAATTCACCTTTCTACTGTGGACTGGGATCATTTACCGTGCCCTGTGATTAGCCTGGAACAGCACACAACATATAATTAGTCCAGCTGTGGGCTGGATCCGGGCTCAAACACCAGCTGTCCTGCCTGTTTCTGCTGTCACCCGGGGAACAGGCTGTCCCCAGGAAGCTCTCTTATTTGGTGACTGTGCAAAATAAATCAGCCAAGCTGGTGGCAGGGATGAGGGCCAGGATCCAGCCCTTCCTCCAGCCCCTGATGACCCTTTGTCTCAAGTTCAGAGGGTACAGAGCCAGCAGCAGGTGATAGGATGAGGATGGGCACAGAATCCAGGTGCTGGGGCTTGTGCTGTAGTGCCATGTGCCAGACAGTGCTGGAGCAGGCGATGCTCATCCTGGCCACATGTCATGTACATGGGATGATGCAATGGGCTGCAATGGGCACCTTTTCCCCATCCTTGGATTCTCAGTCTTTCAGCCAAAATTGTCCCTCCTGCAGCCCCTGTCCAGAGGTTTTTTCTTCTGGAAGAGCAAAGCTGGGATGAGTCACCCCCTCCTCCTGACAGGTGCCCACATCCCATATGCCCTTCCCCACTGTTTTCGCTGGACTTGGGTCACGGCCAGGGGCAGCAGAGGGGACCACACTCAGTCCAGAGTCCTCTGATGGGGAATTTAGTAAAAGCCCTGCCTTTCTGGTTGTTTCTCCTCAGCTCTGCAAATGGATGGAGTTACACTGGATAAATTTCAGAGGGCAGGAACTCCCCTGCACCCCTCAGTACAGGACATCCTCGGTGGGGTGGGGAAGCACATGCTGAGCAAGAGAGAAAGGGGTTTTTGGGGCAGCAACATCTCACAGCATCCCTGTCTTCCCACTCAGCCTCTGGTGTAATTCAGGGCAAGGTTCGCCTTTGTCACTTGGTGGTCCAAAACCATCATGTTTTCCCAGCTACAGAAGCTCCTGGACTCAGTGGTAGTACTTTCAGCACCAAATCTATTCATCCTCCTGAGGCTTAACTGCTTCTGGAGTCCATCCCCACATTAAAAAACTCAGATGTTTCTGCATCTAAAATAGATATTTCTATATCTAAAAAAATCTCCTAAACCCCTCCATCCCTGTGTGCACTAACGAGAAAAGCAGTCCGATATCTGGTACAAGACAAACTATTTTCTTTCCCTAGGGATAGAAATAAGTTTCTAAGAGGAACTCTCTAAAAAGAGACAAGATGACTCATTACTTCACTGCTGAAGCTGCATTCAATCCCTAGCACCTCTAGTTCCCAGTAAAAGCCAGGAGACCAAAATAATGGGGGGTCACTCACCACAGAACCTAGGAAATCCTTTTTCTGGAGACAAAAGGGCCATGAATTAATCCCCTGTATCACCTACTCCCCCAGGATGGGCTCAGCTGCCATCAGCCCTCACTCCTCACAGCCAGGAACTATTTTTTCCTGTTCTTGCTAGTGTCAATATGTTTCTTTAAATATCTTTTTGGAGAGGCTGTATATATATAGCCCCACTCTGGTGCTCTGAAAGGAGCCTCATTTCCTGTGTAAGAACTGAAGTTCTTGGCAAAGCTGCTGGTGGCTGCAGCATCTGAACCACAAAAAATGTTTTTTTTTTTTCAGTAGTAAATGGTATTTCCTCTGCAACTGCAAGTTGGACCGAGCTGGGTCTGGTCTGAAATCAGCTGGGTTGCTGTGTCTGGAAGATACAGGACCATATTCCCAATTATAAAATTGATGGGAGAAAAGGATTAATTGAATTAATGGGGCTGTGATGGTGGCCCAGAGGTGGCATAGCCCATGACAGCGACAGGATGGGCACAAAGCTGTTTTTAACCTGAATTTGGCTGTGAAAAAGTTGGGTTCACATATCAAAAGGATTTATTAACTGACAGTGAGGGAGAAAAAAAAATCCATTTCATTTGCATCTGACACTTTTTCTCTTTCTTTTGCACCATCTCTCTGCATCTGCTTTTGGAGAAGGCTCCTCCAGCAGCAAGGTAGGAAGCAAAACAGCTTTGAAGCCCCTGAGGGATGACTCATGGATACTAAGGACATTAAAACCTTCCTGAGGAGATGTGACATCAGCTGCATTCAGAGTTCTGCATCTCCCTCACATGAAAATGCCACACCTTCCCACTGGGAAACCCTTAGCAGGAGGGTCTGACATCCCCAGCACTACCCTAGGGACTCTGATGGCAGGAGTGGAGATGTAGCCAGGTCAGCAATCACCTTCTGATGCAGATATGTCTTTGCAGGGTAATTTCTGAGTCATAAATTGCTTTTACTGCTGCACACAGTCCTAAGGACCTAGTGTGTAAATGTGCCAGAGGTAGTGGCAGCTGTGGGCAGCCCAAGTGGTCCCTGTTTCCCATTGCTACTCCTTCAGTTTCCCAGAAAAAGACTGCAGCCAAAGAACCTAAAATGCAAGTTTTTTAGATTTTCTGCAGGAATTTTAAAGAAGTGTCTCCTCCTAACCCTCACCCTTGTCAGGATGGATTACCCTTGGAATTGTCCCTTTGGCACAGGGACCATGCTGGGCATGCAGCCGTATCTGCTGGTATAAAGCCCCAGTAGCCATGAGCTCTGGGAAATAAACACAGAATTTCTGTAGCTCCTCCACAGCCCCAGGCACTGTCTCCACCTCATGTCTTCATCCCTGGGACACAGCACAGACTCAGGACAGGGCAGACTGCAGTGCTGTGGGACATGATGGCTCATGATGGAGCACAGCTGGGAACTGGAGCAGTGCTCAGGATGGGAGACACAAGAGAGTTATTTGGTGACTTTACAGCCCAGGAGATGACAACACACAACCACAACACGCTGCCTCCCTTCCACTCAAAACCCACAGGGCAGGGACAAGGACTGAAGCTCAGAGCATGTCCTATTGCAATTTCAAGGGCACTTCCCTAAGTTTTGATGTCTGAGCATTTTTGCCCCTCTCCAGCGACAGGTTTACAAAAAGAAGGAACAGGTTGCTGCAGGAAGACCTGAGCTGAGTCAGGAAGGAGATCTTTCCACCCCTCCAGCCTTCCAGGAGTCAGCTGCTGCTTTGCTTGGGAATGTCATGCACCACCCCTGGGAATCTGCAGTTGCACCTGCACTGATGCCCTGCTGGCCATATCCCTGCTGGGGATGAAGGGAAATATCCCATGGCAGTCCAAAACATGAGTGAAGGAACAGGAGAGCCTGGGACATTACCCCTGGAGCGTCACCCCGGGACATCACCTCTTGTACTCGCTGCCATCATCCCTGCCCTGCTGAAGTCCTGTGTCCCTCAAACTCTGTTTTCACCCTCAACATTTTGGCTCATCCAATTACTGAACATCCAGTCTTTGCCCACCAGCCAAACACAGAAGGAATTTCACTCCTTGGCTCCATCATGGCATAAGGATGTCTGCTGTGGACAATTACAGTTTCGAAAGAGGTAGGAGAGAAGGGAAGGTCTCAAGGAGGGAAGATTCCAAGCACCAACCTAAACAAAGAAGACCCTCCCTGCAGAGCTCCAGCACCAGGACATAGCCCTTAATCCAGCCAGGAGAACTTGGAGAGGATGTAAACATCAGACACAATGTGAAATACAAACATTTATCTTAAAATATGGCAGAATTTTCACTTTTGGTGTTTTTTCTCTTCTGTTGGTGACCTTTGCTGTGACCAAAGATTTGTGCTGAGGTTGAGGTGATGAGTGGTGAATCTCCATGTGAAACACCAGCAAAGGGGGAACAGTCATTGCAACACTCATACTCCCACGGCACGGCTGCACCCAGCTCATCCCAATGGCAGCAGAACTGAAGGATTTGGAGTCCCTGCTGCTCAGCTTCCTATGAAAACTATCAGCATTGACAGGAAAGGAAAAGAAGAGCCCTTGGCTGTGTCTTGTTCTCCCTGAGCTGCTCTTGACCAGCAGGCAGCAAGGACAGCATGAAAAGAACACCATGCCTGGGCATGTCCTCAGGTTTCCCACATTTGCATTCCCAGGAAAATCAAGACATTTGAACAACTGTAGGAGCAGAAGAGAGGTCACCAGGAAATTTATTCCTGTTTATCTCCAAGCCAACAGATAGATGTTGTCAGGGCAGAGTCGCTGTGCAGTGTAATGACTACAGTGGAAGTGTCCCACTATCAGAATATCCCACCATCATAAGAGCCTCCCACCACCATGGAACCATTCCATCACCAGTTTACCACCACCATGGAAACATCCCACCACTACAGGAGCATCCTACCACCAGACCTCCCCATTACTAGGGTGTCCCACCACCACCACAGCTTCATAGGGTGCTCCTGTTCTTCCAAACTGAGCTCAAACCACAGAAATTGGGTGCTGCCAACCCAAGCAGGTGTTCCTCAGGCTCCCCAAAGGCCCATTAAGTCACACTTTCTGCCTGTTTGGGCTCTTTTAGTCCAAAACAGGCTTTGCGATGCATGTGCTGCTGCCCTGAGACAGGCAGGATTTGGGGGGGGGGAGGGAGGGAAGGAGTCTGTACATGCTGAAACACAGAGAAAATTTTCATTTTAAAGCCATTTGACAGATGAAACTTTTCTTACAAGAAGTCACTTTCAAAAAGAAAAAACCCAAACCCACAAAGTTTCTCTTAAAAAAAAACTCATAAAGAAGAAGTTGGACAAAAACTGTATGACCAAAACCTAAGGAGTGCCTGGCAAGTTCTCAAAACTGGAAAGAGAGAATTATGCAAAAAAAAAAAAAAAGGGGCAAAAAAATGAGTGAGAAAGGGAACTGCATGGAGCTGAAGCACAGAAGAGGGAAAAGCCACACAGGGCCATGCTGTGTCATTAGTCTAGAAATCAGATGAGGAAGACAAAATCCTGCTCGTAGCGATGTGGGGAGCGGGTGCTGCTCCACCGCCCTCTCCGCTCGGCCCTTCCGGGAAACCACAAGTCTCAGGGGGAGCCTGTGAGAGTTCCAGGCCCATGGGGCTGTTGCTGACACAAGGAGCCAGAAGGTTCCAAGAGCAAACCAGTTCCACTCCTACCTTTAGCAGTATGAGTAAATAATTGATGTCTGAGGTAACCTGAGTGGGAAGGCAAGCAGAGCCCTGCAGATGATCCTGCATCCAACTTCACGCACCCTGGTGGGTCTTCCTGCAAAATCCCCTCAGACCTGATCCTTGGTGTTTATTTCAATCCCTAAGCCATCTCCCATGTGTTGCTTCCACTCTGGGCTCATCCAAGTCTGGTCCCACTTCTACCTTTGCTTCTGCTTCAGTTTCTCTTCCTCTCCTGCAGTAGGTCTGGACAGCTCTGCTTCACTGGTACTTTCCATCCCTGGACATGGAGCAGGGCCAAGCTGTCCCCAGCTCCCTCTGATGCCATCCCTCCCTCTTCACCTTCCCCATGCCTCATCCAGGCATATCCCCAGCTGCTCCAAGTACATCCTTTCCCCAAACCACCAGCTTTTTCCCCCAAAGCACCCCTACTGCCCCTCCAGCTTGGCTGCCAGCTTTCCTCTGTGCATGACATCAATCCATCATCTAAAACCTGAGTGAAGGGCCCCATCCAGATACTCTGGATGTTGCTGAGAAACAAATTCTGTCTGCTTTTCAACATATCGGTGCCTCTTCCCAGGAGCCACAGGGACAGACCCCGTCCCTTGCCCTGTCCACACCTGCTGTCCCAGAGTGACATGGGAGCAGAACCCAGTGGGGTGACTGACTCCACTGGTCAAAGAGCCACTCCATGTCCCTTCCAGCCACTGGAGACAGAGGCTATGTGTGCCCAGGGTGGTTCCAAGGACAGAGTAGCACTGTCCTGGGCATGATGCCCGGCTGGGGCTGGGCTTGAAGACCCGGCAGCTCAGGCCAGCGGGTGAATTAGCCCCACTGTTGGGGAGACCAGGTGAGCAGCCACTGGCTGGGCTGGGGCACCTCGCGTGCCACTGCACCTTGCTGTCCCCGGGAGTTCCACCAGCGCGGGCTTCAGCCCCAGCCAGGGGGCTCGGGGGGCCCCCACCCCTGTGCCCCCATGACGACCCCCCGCCCCGTCAGTCTCCACCCACCTGCGCAGCCCTGCCCGGGACGGCCGCGCCCACCCTTCCAGGCTCCGCCCCTTGTGCCAAAACCAACCTGCTGAGCAATTCGAGCCGTGCCCGTCCCCGCTTACCTGGGCTGACCCCGCCCACTCAAATAACCCTCGCCCACTCTGGATAACCACGCCCGCTCGGCGCAGCCGCGCCCCATTGTACCCACTCCAGGTACCTGTGAGGCCGCTCCCATTGGGCCCCGCCCCCTCAGCTGGCACCTTCCCTTCTTCGCCGCTCGCATCCCCCGCCCCGCCCAGTCCCGCCCGCACCTGGGCGCGCTCGAAGCTCTCCCGCTCCGCCTCTAGGCCGCCGCCGCCGCCCGCTCGCCGGCTCAGCACCTTGGGTAGCGGGTTGGACACCTGCTTCATAGTGCTGCTCACGCGGTCCATGGCCGCCCTACGCCCGCCACCGCCCCGGCCCCGCCGCCCGGCGCCATTGGCCCGTCCACTTGTCACTCACGGTGGGGCACGCCCAGCGGGCTTCACCCTTCCACCCGCAGCTCCGCCCGCCCGCCCGGCTTCTCGCTCTCATTGGTTCCCGGCATCGCCCCTGGGGAGGAGCTGCGGGAGGCCCAGCCCCTGCGTTGCAACCGCCAAGCTCATTGGTTAAGATGGACGTCAGTCAACGCTAACTCCCGCCCCCCAAAATCCCCTGCCCTCTGCCCCTCCTTCAGGGACTGCGCCCTTAGTACCGCCCACCCACGCGCTGTGGCCACACCTTCGCGCCGTTCCCTGCTGTAATTGGTCCACGACCCTGGCGCTCACACTTCGGTGTCCCGGCCCGCCCCTCACCGGGGCGGGGCGCGGCGCCCCCTGGTGGCCGTGGTGTTGCCGCTGATGCCGGGCCCGGGCGGAGCTCGGGCTCGCTCGGGCTTCGCCGGGAGGGACTCGGACGTGTACGGGGCACCGCCGCGTGGTCCGTCAGGCCCGGGGGGCCGCTGTCGAACAGCTCTGAGCCGCGGCTGAACCATCCGGGTCCACAGGCCGCCGGGGTCCTTACAGTTCATCCGTGCGGCCTGCGAGGCTGCGGTCCCTCAGCCGAGCCCAGAGTGTGACCACGGGGGCGACACGGCACCACTACCCCCTCCCTGCTACCCGTCTCAGACCCAGCTCGTCCCTCTCGGGCCCCCTTGTCAGGCTGTGCTTGGCGCGCCGAATGGTTCAGGGCTCCCCAGCCCTGCCTGGGGCCGGGGGTGGGGAGGCGGCTCCGCCGTCTGTCAGCGCGGGCAGGTCCCCGGCGCCCTGCGGAAGGGTTGTGTGTGGCTTTTCCATCTGTGGGATCTAGGCTGCCGGTGGGAGCTCTGGAGGGGGGTGCTGCAGGCACAGCTGGCAGAGCCCAGCAGGAAGGGTATAGCATTGGCAGAGGGGCAAAATGTTGTTACAGGTGTCTGAAAAAGAAGAGAGGGGAGGTGAGAGAAGGATTTTGCTTCTCCTGAGCAGCTGGATTGTGCTTTAGCATAACCTAATCCGAGCCTGTGTCTCTGGTCCCATCACTCTGATCACAGATTTGTGTAGGGTTAGACTGGATGTCAGGAAGGAATTCTTGATTGTAAGGGTGGTTGAAGCCATGGCACAGGTTGCCCCAGAGAAGTTGTGGCTGCCCCATCCCTGGAAGTTATCCAGGCCACATTGCACGGGGCTTGGAGCAACCTGGTCTGGTGGAAGGTGTCCCTGCCCATGGCAGGGGGTGAAACAGGATTGCTGGAAATGATACAACTTCTAAAATTTTTAACTAACTTTAGTCAGAGGTTTTGTTCGTCTTTGCCCAGGGGGAAGGGAATGGAAGTTTCTTTTCAAGAGACTGTTCCCTCAGCAAGGCCTGATTAGCTTAACATCTCAATGGACTTGGAGCCACCAGAGGAAGCACGAGAGATAAGCGACCATTAACAAACATCAACACTTGAACATTCTTCCTGGTGTGTTGGAGATCAACACTTGAACATCCTTCCAGGAGACACCTGGTCTGGGAAAAGATCATAAGAGAAGATTGAGGACCTGATTAGCATCGAAGAATAAGGGATCAATAACCAATAGGAAACCAAATACTAAGAACTGTGTCATTTGGGACCAATAAACATCGAACCAATGAATTTCTCTGGATTTTGACTGTATATATGAAAAATCTAGAAAAGAGACGTGTGATGGAATGATTTTCTTTGCACAACCCAGGCAGTGTGTGGATGAAATGACTTCTGTTGCACATCCTGTCTAGAACAACATCTTGGCCAGAATAAAGTAATGCTTGAGTTCTCTTAACACTAAAAATTGTTGGAGAGGTTTTGTTTTCCCTGCTGTTTCAGTGACAGGATGAGCTTTAAGGTTTCTTCCAACCCAAACCATTCTGGGATTCTCTCAACCTGGTGAATTGCTGACTCCTGTAATTTTGACCAGGTCTACCATCCTATTCCAGAGGCAAATTTCTCACTTGGAACATTTCTGCAATACTGTGAGGAATTAATTTTTTCTTTGTGAAGCCCCAGATATGGCAAATGGGCTGTGCTGGGGTCATGCCAGCTGGGTTCCTGCATCCTCAAAAGCAGATCACAACAAATCAGTGACTTTGCTTCAGGCGGGGAAGAACTGTGCAAAACTCTACTGGGGTGATGGTGCAATCTGGGAACAGCTGTTTAGGATGTGGGCTGTCAGGAGCTCTTGTATAAGCAATTCTCCTAGCATAACTCTATTTTGTGGCTTTTCAGCTGAAATAATTGCCACACCAGGACCCTCCTGGAGCTGCTCAGCAGGGTGTATGACAGGCTGTCTGCATCACAGGCCTTCCCAGTCCCTGTGCATTGGATGTCAAATCCCAGCTGATGGAAAATGGCCTGCACAGAACAGTGAGGCCATTCCTCCCACTGTGGCTTGCCTCAACTGCTTGTCTGCATTCTCCTTAATGTACTTTCTGGAAACCTGCCTCCTTCCTTGGGGCTGCTCCCAGGGGAGGTTTAATGGGTTTGATTCATCCACTATTGCAGTGAGGTAATTAATAATTGAAGAAATGGCATCATTGCTGAATGGACATGGAGGAAAGGAATAGCAAAGGAGGGCACTGGACATAGGACAGTGGTATCCTTGTGATCTGGACCTCTCCCACCCTCCACCTTGCTCAGAACATCCTGCTCCTGGAGCCCATGGCAAGGGACCACTAGGCTGAGGCGTGGTGTAGCTATTCCCTCCTACTGAAGAGCAGAGTCACATCCTGTTCTTCCCTATCCAGGGCTCAGTGCCCACTTTGGGACCTGGGCAAGAGCAGAGGAAGGTGCTTGGATGTGGGACAGAACAGGGTGTTTCTACTGGCTGCTCCTGCCTCCCCCAGGAAGAGGCTGTAGCAGCATGGAACTGGGATTCAGCCCATGGGCTGCTGGTCAGACTACCTTGGGCTGTCCCAGTCCACGAAGCATCTCTGCTGGAATGTGCTGTAGGGTTCTGCAGGGATTTGAGGGGCTCCTTTCCAGTGGGAGAGACTGACTTGTTTTCAGGCAGTTGAGAGGGAAAGGCACAGAGCTGTTCCTGTGGAGCATCTATTCC
The DNA here is from genome assembly GCA_013390105.1 of Tichodroma muraria. Taxonomy (NCBI): domain Eukaryota; kingdom Metazoa; phylum Chordata; class Aves; order Passeriformes; family Sittidae; genus Tichodroma; species Tichodroma muraria. The sequence goes on along the minus strand of WAAG01084860.1, from coordinate 149,534 downwards.
TCTGTCTCAGGTTCCATGGGGAGATGATGGAGAAGGGCTGAAAATGAGCAGAGTGGAGGTTGAGCAGGTTGGGCATTGCTCTTCCTCCCTAGCAGGTCCTTTTTGGATGCCATGGCTGGGATTCACCTTCTCTCACAGTGCTCTGTCCTCACTCCTGTCCAAGAGGCTGGACTGAAGGGTGATGTCAGAGCCCCTTATGGGGATGTGTGGCCTGTGTGGGGACAGACATTGTCTGGACATGGAGAGGACAATGAGTGCACTCTCTTTTTTCCTGCTCAGCAGTATGGTGGCACCCATCAAGTGCTGCTCAGGCCAGGCAGGTGGGACTGGAGCTTATCCTTCCCCTGTTGCACGGCTCCATAGGGCGTTCCCTCTTCCTGCTCCATGCCCAGAGGCTCCTGTCCACAGGACCCTAAAGGAGGTCTGCTCCCATTCTGTCAGGACACCCTTAACCCAAAGGGGAAGGACAAGAGGGAGGAGAGGGGCCAGAAGGGACTGCAGGGTCTCTGGGCCCTGTCTGGGACTCAGGGATGCTCTTTTCGCAGGGGCTGGGAGATAAGAGTCCTAGAGCTGGAAAGTCTAAGGGTGCTGCTGCAACACTCATCACCCTCCCGTGGCCTGGCCTGGGCTTAAGGAAAGGACAGATCCCCATTGTTTCAGCAGGAAAGCAATATCACAGAGCTCCACAGTCCTCTGTTATCCCTCTGGCTGTGCTGGAGTGGGCTGGCACAGGGCTCTGTGCAAAGATTCTGCTCTTTCCCCCTTGGAGGAAGGACAGATCCCGAATGGATCCCAAATGGATCCCCTTCAGTAGTCCCTTTACACATTCCAAGGCACACCATCCTGATCCTGTCCAAGCAGATGAGCTGTTCCTGGGCACACATCTCGAAAGGGCAGTGGCCATGTCAAACCTTCCATAAACTCAATCCTGCAGCCCCAGATGCAGCCCTGTCCTGGTGATGGGGTAATTTGCTCAGACTCCAGGATAAAAACAACTTCTGAGCCAAAGTGCCCACCTGGAGAGGGCAGGGTAATGGTCCAGACCCAGCAGGAGGGTCCTTGGGGAGCAAAGATTGTGCCAGAAGGAGCAGGCATGGGAGTATGGGGAGCATTTTCATCTTTTGATCCCATGTTTTGAATGCTTTAGGCAAACAGGTGCTGTTGTTGAGTCTTTGCTTGTGCTCCCAAAGAGACCCTGGGCTGCTATGTGGTGCAGTCCTGGTGCAGGACCTGAGAGAGCATTGGAGGCAGAGCAGCCTGGGATTGGCAGAGGGTCTTGGAGAGGACTGCTTGGCTAAGGCGTTTGAGGTCCATGGGGGTTCTCACCTCTGTCCTGTCTAGGTCTCCTGCTTGCCTAGGTGTTACAAGGAGGGCTGTAACCCCAAAACATCATCTGCTGTGTTTTCTGCATTGAAGCCTCAACAACTGCTTCTGCTTGCCCAAGAATTCAAAAGCAAAGCTGCAGAGATTTCCAGATGGATCTGCAGGAGAAGACCTGAACTCCACAGGGATGCTGGGCTGCAAAGGGCAGCTGCCTAGGTGAGAAACCAGCTCATGAGCAGGACCTGGAGGTGGGAAATGTTTTTGCCACTTGCTGGAGAGCATCCCCTTGGCATGGCCAGCAAGTCCAGCTGGAGCACTCCACTGAGCCCAGGTCTATTCCAAGGCAGGACATGGCAAACCTGGTTTCACAGAATGATTTGGTTGGAAAAGACCTCTGAGATCATCAAGTCCAACCTATGACTGATCACTACCATGTCAATTAGACCATGGCACTAAGTGTCACATCCAGTCTTTCCTTAAATAGCTCGAAGGATAGTGACTCCACCATCTCCCTGGGCAGCCCATTTCAATGTCTGATCACCCTTTCTGTGAAGAAATTCTTTCTAATTCTTCCTTTATTTCTGCATTGGGAGCTTTGGCTGCCAGAGCGGGATCACTGAAGAAAGGATTTCTGTGTAAGACTTGGGGTGTGCAGAGTTGGGTGTGGGAGCCCTGTGCTCACTGCAGAGCAGTGTTGGGAGAGCACATGGCAGCAGCAGGGCATGGGCATGAATCTGAAGAGCCAGTATATCCCTGTCTTCCCTTTATGATACAGGAAACGTTCTGGCTCTCCACAACTCCCTGGCAGGAGGGTGGAGCCAGGTGGGGGTCAAGGCTCTGCTCCTAGGAAATGAGTGATAGGACAAGGGGAAACGACCTCAAGTTGAACCAAGGGATGTTCAGGTTGGATATTAAGGAAAATTTCTTCACTGAAAGTGGTCAAGCATTGGAACGGGCTGCCCAGGGCAATGGTGGAGTCACCGTCCCTGGAGGGATTTAACAGAAATAGAGGTGTGATGCTTAGGGCCATGGTTAGTGGTGGCCTTGGCAGTGCTGTACTTAATGATGTTAGAAGTCTTTTCCATCCCAAATGCCTCCATGATTTCTATGATTTCCATGATCCAACGTCCACCAGTGCTCTTGTCAAATGTTGTTTCCAGGGCTCCTGCAATTCCATGGCCTGACTTGCAGACGTCCCCTGTACCTCCAGCTGACAACAAAAGGCAGCAGAGTGTGCAAGGACAATGCAGCTGTCACTCTGGTGCTCGGCAGCCTCAGGTCCTGCCCGTCTCATACCCAACACCAAATGATTTTATTTTACTGTCTCTGAACTGTGGCTAAACCTCTCATGCTGTGCTGCAGCGGCTGGACAAGCCCTACTCAGCTCAGGCCAGTGGCTGCTCAGTACGGAGCGCATTGTTGGGGGAACAAAGCTATCACGGCAGAGTCATCATTTGGCTGTCCTGGGAAGTACCACCACATTTCTGTGAGGGACACATCCCAACACAGCATCCAGCCACCTCCTGCTCTTTAGACTCTTGGTCCTAAAATGAAGCTTTTCTAGGTGCCTGAAATTTGTCTTGGAAAATTGCATGGACTGCAGCAATGTATTTTTGCTTTGCTGTGTGCTTAGAAACTGTTGGAGTCTTTCCAACAATGAACATTGTTGGTAAATTGACATTTACCAAAAATATTTATCTGGAGGCACATCCTGGTGTATAGGTTTCAGTCCAGGGAATTCAATGCAATTTCGCAAGCTATTCTGTAGCCCTGATGGTTCTGTTGGACCACTTGTCCTGGGGAATCAAAGATAAACAATCACAGGGGATGTAGACTAAGATTCCATCTACATCAGCCTTGATACCAGAGGTGGCCACAGCAGACCCCTTGAAGAGACAGATCAATATTTGTACTGCACCCTGGAGTGTGCTCCCAGCCCCCAACCCATTCTCGTTTTCCAAATCTTCTCAAGCTTATCACTCTGAAATTCAAGCTCAGACTCAGAACCTTGTGCTCACCATGTCCCTTGGCAAGGAGCTCCTCATGTGAAGAGCTGCCTCCCCCTGTTCCTTTTGAACCCGCCTCTTGCTCACTCCATTGAATAATCTGTGGTTCCTGCTCTGAGATAGACAGTGACTATTTGCTTTGTCTCTCTTTCTAGGCCACTTATCATCTTGCAGACTTCAATTTCCATGTGGAAAGTCTCAATTCTTCTTGAAAATACTTCTCATCTGAGATGAGAAGCTTGGAGCTGCACCACCCTGGGATCTCTGGCCCCAGTAATTTTCTTTCTGTTTCCAACTGATTTGCTCAGTTAAACAGTTAAACCCAGTTTCCCACATTAGTGATCCTGCAGCTCCCAGAAGCACTGTGATAAAATGATCCCCCAGACATGACTCCAGCCCAGGAAGTGGTGTGGTGGAGCAGGCTACCCTCAGGGCTGAGCAGAGGTTTCCTCCCACATCCCAAAACTGTTCAGGTGATGGATCCAAAGATACTGTGTGTGGTTTCTCTCTATAGCTGAAGCACACCATAAGGCAAAGGTTTTACAGACTCCATAAATAGCCACTGTTTAGGATGTACAATATGGAGGAGGTTTTAGAAATCAAAATATTTAGATTTCAAAATAATCAAAGTTTGTCTTGTCAGGAAGGAGCAGTCAAGACTGAAATACAGAATCTTTAAAGAAGGAACAAAATTGAGGAAAACAGTGAATAGGGGAAATAACAGAGGTGTTGAAACCTCCAAGAGTTCCTTTTGGTTGAATGGAAGCAGGAAATACATCATGGTGCATCCAAAAGGAGGGAGAATTCATTGACAATGTTAAGGCAGATTTATATTCCTATTATAAAATACTGATTTTTTCAAAACAAATCTTGACATCTTGATCAAACCTGTAGCTGAATGTTGTGGAACATCCAGAACACTCAACTAAAGCTGCTCTGAGCTGGGCTGTGTTTGTGCGAGCCCTCAGTGAGGAGGCTCCAGCTCATTCCCCAGTCTGTTGTCCTCCTCTGAGTTTTATTCTGGTCCCTGTGTGGAGATGTGTCAGAGCAGTATAGGGCTGGTCTGAAAGGGAATTTGTGCAAGTGTGTTTCTGGACGTGCTGGTAGAAATGGAAGGAGCAGGGGATGGAAGGAGTGGATGTTGGTGACACCTGATCTTGGAGAACTTTTCCAACATTAATTATTCTGTGGTTCTGTGGTTCTGTGACTAACACTAAGCAGTTTATTAGCACTGCTCAGAGAAGACTGTGACAGGTTTAGAGGTTGCCACCGATAATAACTGACTACAAAAATGTTGGAATCTCCTGACCTCCCTCCCCACTTCAGCTATATTTATATTATTTTCTTGGGAAAAGGTAAAATTACAGCTGATGTCATTTACAGTTTAGGTGGAGTTTGATTGACTTCAGTTATTAGCATATGTAGAGGTGAGAAAAGTAATATGTATTTCTGAGTTAAGCAAAGTTCAGCTTTTGATTTCCATCTAGATCATTCCTTTGGCATAGTTCCCATTAGCTCCATTGTTTTCCATGGAGCCTATCCACAACACTTCTGTGTTGCTCCATTTTTTGTTTTATATTTGCTTTGATTTCAACAGAGAATTACTGCAGTGCCTCCGTGCTGCTCCATCCTTTATTCCATGTCTCCCTTGGAGTGGCACACCAAGCTCCATCAGTATTGCTGCTCCTAAGGTGTGCAGGCAGTTTGTCCCTGTCTTTGCACTCCTTCTTGCTGAGCTTTGAGTTTCGGTCTCCTCACATCTTCCTTGTCCCACTGTGTGCAGTGGGGAGGGGGAGTGAATCCATGATGGTGGTAGGACCTCATGCCCTTGGAGGTACCAGGTTTTATTCCAGTATCTGAACGGGCTCTGAAACATAAGACAAGGCAAGTCATGGAGCAGGATGGATCCTAGAGGAATCCTGAGCTCCTCGGCTATTTGGAGTAGGGCATTCTGAGTGTTTTTCACAAGTAAAACCTCATCCTTGATTCTGGCTGTTTCAACTGACTCTCACTCTGAGAGTTTAACCCCTTTAGCAGTAGCTGGGATGAAAGTGAGCCAATCCATGGGGAAAGAACTTCAGAGAAGGGAATGGATGTGCCAAGCTGGGGACTGGGCTGTGATGACAGCAGAGAATCTGTGGGCTGTATGGAGTCTGCCCACCTGCTGTGGGAGGGGGCAGGTATGTCCCTGCTAAGGAAATGTCTTTCCAGAAACTCAGCAACATGCCCTGTTCTCCCAGGGTTCTGTGGGCAGACCCTCCTCAGTTGCCCACTTGCCAGGCTTGTAGCTGCACCTCCCCAGCACCAAGGCACCACGTGTGGTCTCATCCAGGCTCAGTTTTGCTCATGCTTTAACAGAGTGTTGTTAGTGAGAGAAAAAGCTTTGTGTAAAACAAACCCCACCATGGCAGCAGCCTACACCTCTAATGAGTCTGGCTCACTTTTCCAAGGAGTTCAGTCTCCTGAGATGTTCTGATTATCTATCACATGCCCTTGGAGCACTTGGGAGCCCCAGGCCTGCAATCTGCCCTTCCAGGGAATATCTTAATTTCCCTTTGAATTTCTATCTTAATTTCTCCTCTTCTGGATTCCTACAAGGAACCCTGCTTTGGGTGGGGGGTTCTCTTTTGTGATCATCCTCTTCCATAGAGGAGCAAGACTCCTTTTGTCACTGAACCATCAGGAAAAGCAGCCTGCTCCTATGGCTTTCCCATTGTGGCTGTGGTTGTCCAGCATCCAGACACATTTCCTAGCACCATGGAGACCTCGCTCTTCCTTCAATCTCCGAGGTTTTGTCCACAGACCTTTGCCTGGAAAACAGCAGAGCCCTTCTGGAGGGGTGTAACATTTCCAACAGTTTTTCTGACAGTGCAGAGGCACCATTCTCATCCCAAGCAATATGTGCTAAATCAGCCAATCTTTTCTCTGTGTGTGTTTGGCAGCTGGGACATGACAGAGCAGTATCAGGAGGGTGTTAGTGCTACACTGCTGGAACCAAATAACCATCTTTGTCAGCTGTGCTCTGCTAACATGGTCATGAGCTCCTAAAGTTCTCTGTAGGCATCAATGGCTTGCTGCAAGGGATGCTTAAGGACAGAAGAGGAGCCCAGGTCTGGAATGGCACCATGCCCCACTCTCTGCTCTGCACATTTATGCACCGATGGCCTTCAGGGTCCTATGGAGGAAGCCTCCATTGCAAGTGGGACCCAACATGGCTGGGTGGGCACACGGCTGGTCAGCCTGACTGTCAGACTTTCCCTGCTCCAGTTGCTGTGGCAAAGGGGAGATCTGTTTGTTCACGATGCAGATGTTGTGGGAAACACAAGTGCATGACAACCATGGCTGTCCTTCATCCACTACTGTGACTTCTAGGCAAGAGGTCCACCTACTGATTTTCCGAATCACTCGTTCTGGGTTTTCTGCAGAATCTTTAGGTCAGGGGAAATGAAATGACAGGTCATATCCTGTTCTCTGTCCTCTCATGGTATCTTATCACCCATGGTATCGTACCCTGTGACATGTCAAGACACTTGCTCTCATTGGGGCTCTGGACAATTTCCTCTGCAGGGCTGTGTGGTATCCTTGACACTGCCCTTTTTCCATTGTGTCATGGCTTTCAGCAATGTTTCCATCATGTTTCCATCCTTGGTTGCTGTCTCCCTTTATAAAGAGGGCTGAACCCAGGGATCCCACATCAGGCACAGCGTGGGACACTGCAACAGTCCAGCCTCACTTGTACAATTCATCTCCACCCAACAGGACCCATGAAGACATTCACAGCAGCCCTTTCTGTACTTTTTGTGGTTGTCTTCTGCTACCAGGCCACCTCTTCCCCAAGTGAGTCCAATCTCTCCTCTCCAAAGAGCTCTTTCCTCTTTCTGCCTGCTGTATAAGGTCTAGTAATGCTTGGCAGCTCTCTCTTACTAGCATCTGCTGTGGGAAAGGAGAGGCCTCTCCTTCCTTTGCTTCCTGAGGGGAAGATGGCTGTGGTGGGAGCCCACGTGGGAGCAGCACTTCCTCCAGTGGGGATCTTCTCATCTTCTGACCCTACTTCTCCCCACTGGCACTCCTTTTCCTGGTCTGGTGTAATCAGAAAACTTCTCTTCCAGTTTCTCTCAACTTTTATGGTCCCTGCTGTCTTGAGTATATCACCAGACCATTGCCCTTGAGCCATGTGGTAAAGTATGAGCACATGGGCAGCCACTGCTCCCCACCAGCTGTGATGTGAGTAGATCTCCTGCCCTGCTTCTGGGAACCCTGCTTGTCCTGACAGTGCCAGGGAACCCCATATCATACCTCATCCTGACACAGAAAATCACTGGGCAGGACTCTCCCATGTGAGGAGAACAGCCTGGGAACATATCAGAGGGCAATCCCACATCCCAGGCAGCTAGTTTGTGTACCTCCCTATTAGATTTGAGCCAAAAGAGCTTTTGCTGGTCACCCCCCTCACCCCAGATAGTGGGACTCAGCCAGGATGGTGTCTCAGATGTAGAGAGGCTGGGGACAAAGTGGCTTAAGTGGCAGAGAGCAGGACACCTGTAAGGACATGGAGTCACCCCCACCCCATTTCCCTAGGGCTGTTTTGCAGCCTGTAGAGCTGTCTGATGGGCTTCACTGGTGGCGTGGAGCAAGTGGTCCCACTCTCTCCTCTCCTCGCCTCGCCCTCGCCCTCCCCCTCCCCCTCCCCGGATTTCCTTTTCCAGATTTACCACCATCAAGGACAAACTGGTCTGTGCCAACCCTAATGACAAGTGGGTCCAGGACATAATGAACCAATTAAAGGACAATATGCTCAGTGGATGAGCAATGTCTTGCTCTCTCCAAGCATCACTTCTGCAAGGACCTGCTCTCATGGACACCTCTGAGACATACTCGATTTTCTCATTGCCTTGGAATTTGGCAGGGTATTCAACTCAATGTTCAGCTCCTTTATTGAAGGTTGTGCAAAGGTAGTCTTAATTTATTTGACATTTTCAGTGGAACTTTTCATTCTCCTTTGTACTGAATGTGTTGAAGTTATTTTTGTATAACAAAACGGAGCAAAACTTGCAACTTCTCCCAGCAGTTCTTGGGATGCTCCACAGAGACTGCAGTGCGTAGCAGAGGGTGGGAGGGGGTCAGGGCTGACACTCGAGGGTCTGTGGGTGATGGGGTGACACCTGGCTGTCCCCCAGCTCCTCTGTGCATGCGTGGGAGAGCACTTCTCATCCTGCTTGTCCCTCCTGCCTCCTGCCTCCTGCCCTGGCACATTCCCGAGCTCCCGGCTCTCTGCAATGGGTGGGTGTGACGGGGGATGTTTTGGCGCAATTATTGGTGTGGCAAGGGGTCCCTGACCTTGGCCGACATCTTTGGGCAGCGGGCAGGTGCCAGAGGGGCTCCACGGGCTGCTGAGCTCAGCCAACACCAGACCTGACCCCATCTCCAACACCGTCCCGGCCCGGGGCTGTCTCTGGCCATGTGTTATTTCTGGTGCTTCCTAATCTGTCCCGCTCTCCCTGCGGGGGTTTTCTCTGGCTTTAGCCCGCGGTTTGGAGGCAGTCCCAGCCTTTGGAGCTGTCTGCAGCTGTCCTGGCCGGTGCCAGCTCCTCCCCCCAGCAGCACGGAGGCTCCGTGTCCGGTGCTACCCGGTAGCAAGGCCGGCTCGTCCTCCAGGCTTTCATGGCACTGCTAGAACTTCCTCGCCGTGGGGGTGTGCCAGCCGTGCCTGCCTGCGAGCCCGCCTTTGCTGGTTGACGAGGGGCGAGACAAGTGCCCGTCGAGCCCAGCGGGCCACCATGGCGCTGGCAGGTGCCCTGGAGCGGCTGCAGGAGGAGGCCATCTGCCCCATCTGCCTGGAGTACATGAGCGAGCCGGTCAGCATCGACTGCGGCCACAACTTCTGCCAGGGCTGCATCGCCAAGCACTGCCAGGACAAGGGGCTGTGGGCCGATGGGCCCTTCTCCTGCCCGCAGTGCCGGGCCTCCTGCCACCGCAGCGGCTTTCGACCCAACCGGCAGCTGGCCAACATCGTGGAGAGTATCCGCCAGCTAAGGCTGCGGGGCGGCCTGGGGCCCGAGCTGGAGCCGGGGACCCCCCTGTGCCCCCAGCACGACGAGCGCCTGAAGCTATTTTGCGAGGAGGACGAGGAGCCCATCTGCGTGGTGTGCCGGGAGTCCCTGCAGCACCGCCCGCACACCGTCTACCCCATCGAGGAGGCGGCGCACGTCTACAAGGTAGAGGAGGGTGGGGCACCGGCGTCCCTGTTCTGCCCCGAGGCACTCTGGCACGGGGGTGTGCGGCCACCGGGACCCCGACATGCCCAGTGGCATCGCTGGGAAAGCAGAAGAAGGGGTGGCGCAGACGGTGACGTCCCCCCGCCCCCACCCCTAGGTGCCCTCGCCCCTAGGCGCCCTCGCTGCAGGGATAAGGCTGGACCCGCCTTATCTTCCAAATTGTTGATGGACGCAGGTTCATCCGGTCCATCCGGCTCAGGGAGGTAGCCTGGCTCCCTGCCCATTCACAACCCCTGGAAAAGCTGAGCCGGTGGGTCGCTGAGGACATTTTGCCTCGGTGGAAGGATGCTGGCACCCAAACCCCACATCCCAGTTTCTGGCAGTGCCACTATCCACCCTTCACCCCGGTGTTGAAAAAGGGCTGTCCCTTTGGTCTCCAGAACCTTAATAGTGAGGAAAAACGTAGGGGAAACCTAAGGAGCATGGGGAGGGTTAATGCTGCAAGGGGAGTGAAGAGCACAGCTGCTTGGTTCGAGTGCCAGTGCTGGCACTGCCTGGCACCGGGTCAGTGTCTCCCCCCAGGCAAAGGGGACTCAGCCAACCTGCAGTGCTCGGTGAGTGCTGTTGGATAAGCTGAGCCCATTTTTCCTCTTTCCAGGTCAAACTCCAGAAATCCCTGGAGAATCTTTCAAAGGAAGTAGAGGAAGTAAAAAAGCGTGAGTCAGCAGAAAGGATGAAAACCCAGGAGTGCAAGGCAGGTGCCTGTCTTAATTCTTAAAGAATGAGCTTCAGAGATATAAGAATTTTAAAAAAAAACACCCTGAATGGTCTTTTCTGGGGACACAGATTTATCATTGTCTCCAGGCTGTGTCCCCATGCCCTGCTGTCACATGTAGGAGCAATGCTGGAAGCCAGGCTCAGTGACCATGTGTGGCTCCATAAAAAGGTTTGCAAGGAGCAGCATGGTAGATTCCCTGGAATCATGAGGACTTTATGCTGGTTAAACAAGTAGAAAAGGGCTATTTTTTATTGCCTTTTGTTTTACAACATGTGCTTGAGTTCCAAGCCAGGCGTGAGCTGTGTGGTGAGCTCCGCTCCACAGCAACAGGAAGCAGAAGTGTTTTCATAAGAAAAAAAAGCTGAATTACTGTACCTCTGCCTGAGTCCAGACAGTTCTGGGAAGAGCAGACGCCAGGAAACAGCTGCATTTCAAGTCTCTTGGGGTGAAAGCTGGAAAGTAAAAGTAACTGCAGAAAAGGAAATGAAACTGCTGGATGAGTTATCCAGCCCTGAATTTGAGCCAATGGTTAATCAGCTCTGGCAGGGAAAACAGGTTTCTGTGAGCTCCCCTAGTTTTTCACTCAGCTCCCTTGCCTGTGGCAGTTCAGACAAATGGTGGTGGATTTTGAGGATGTCCCTATGAAGCCCTCTGTCCCCACTGGGGCAGAGGGACAGAGATTGTGAGAACTGTGTTACCATCCTCCCATCTGCCTGAGTCAAGGCTCACGGCTGTGGCTTAGCTGCCTGCAGCTTCCTCTGTTCGTGCTTTTATAGCAAAAAGAGCAAAAAAGTCCTATGTGAATGGTGGGGGGAAGAGGCTGTCCTGGCTTATCAAGTCTTCATGACTCAGATCCAAGGAATGCTGTACTTGGATGGGAAAAAAAATGGAGTTCAAATTCCTTTCCTTTATCTTCTTTGTTCTGAGGTTTCCCGGCCCAAGCTTATGGCAGAGTGTCTTTCTGCAGCTCCAGGTTTCCAGCCAGTTTTTAGGGATGAGGTGAAAAACCGTACAGCACTGGCAGACCCTGCCAATTGCTGACTCTTCACCTTGTAGTGAGACCTGGGAGCCTCCTGGGATCTGCCTTTACATCCCTCTACAACCCCGGGGCTTCTTTACATGGCATATAGAGACAGAACATGAGGGAACCATCTTAAACTAAAAGTGGAGAGATTTAGATTAGATATAAGGAAGAAATTCCTCCTTGAGAGACTGCTGAGGCCATGGCACAGGTTGCCCAAAGAAGCTTTGGCTGCCCTATCCGTGGAAGTGTCCAAGGCCAGGCTGGATTTGGCTTGGAGCAACCTGGTCTAGTGGAAGGTGTCCCTGCCCATGGCAGGAGCTGGAAGCAGATGGTCTTTAAGATCCCTTCCAACTGAAACCATTCCTTGTTTTTATGATTTTTCCACCTCTTGCCCTTTACTGGGGATTTTTACAGCATTGTCCACCTGCCCATGAAGTTTATTAGCCTGGATTTGTCTGGAGGTATGAGTTGTAATAAAAACCTCCCCTGGCACCTGAGGCCACCTCCTTGCAGCCCAACCAACCCCAGACATCTGGGGTCCAGCTGAGCAGAAATGCCCCAGGCAAAGTCCTGCTGCTGGTAAGCTGAGGATTTGGAACGGGAACTCCAGTGAGGTGGAAGCACAAGTTTGCCTCCGGATGGTTCTTAAATTCATACACTTACCACAAAGATGTGGTGTTTTCCCAGGGCCTGATGCTGGGCATGGATGCCTGAGCATCCGGCTCATCTCGGCTGCCTGGATAACGTTCACCCCATGAATCTTCTTATCCCAAGGAGACAGTAAAGAAAAAGCGGGAGAGGATTGTGAGTGAGTTTGGGAAGCTGCATCGGCTGCTGGCTGATGAGGAGAAGCTACTGCTCCAAAAGCTGGAGGAGGAAGAGAAGCATATTCTGCTGCTGATCAATGAAAATCTGGCCAGGCTGGTGGAGGAGAAGTGCTTGCTGGAGGAGCTGATCCTGGAGATAAAGGAGAAGAGCCAGCAGCCGTCTGATGGGCTGCTCAAGGTCAGGCTTTGCCACCAGCACCACTAACTCAGCCCTGGTGCCTTTGTCACCTGGGTGGGTGGCTTGGCCCAGACAAACCCAGAGTCGTTTTTGTCTTCTTCTAGGATATGAAAAGCATCCTGAGCAGGTGGGTGATTTTTTCTGGTGGGTGCCATGATTAATCCTGGTAGGTGCCATGATTATTCCTGGTAGGTAGCCATGATTATTCCTGGTAGGTACCCATGATTATTCCTGACAGTTACCCATGGTTATTCCCAGCAGACACCATGGTTGTTCCTCCTACTGTCCTGGCTGCCTCCAGGCTTTGAGGCAGATGTTTTTATCTGTTCCACAACAGCCACCCATCCTCCCTGCCCAGCATCTGCTTCAGTCCTCCTGGGGTAGACATAGAAGGGACTGAGACAATCCCTCAGAGGTTCCATCCTCTTTTTCCAGGGGCTCAGAGCCAAGGTCTTGCCTGGCTTGTGACATGTGAGCTGTGTCCCCTCCTTAGGGACATGCTGCCCAATGGCTTTGTTCCTTCCTTCCCCAGGCATGGCTCCCTGTATTGTTTAACTCTGATCTCATTTGGATTGCCAATATGCAAGTAATTATCCCTAGTGTTTTTCCCAGCCAGAGCTCCAGGAAGGCGATGGATCTGTAGAGCCAAGAAAAGGGCATTGATGCCCCTCCTGGCTAGAGAGGGGTCATGGTGCAGGCTCTGGATACAGCCCATGGGCATCCCTCTCTTCTCAGGTGTGAAGGGGTAAAGTTCCAATCCCCAAAAGCTGTGTCTGTGTCCCTGAAGGAAAACTACAGCATTCCTGAGCGCTGCCTGGGCATGAGGGACATGCTGAAGAAGTTCAAAGGTGAGGGCGCAGCTCCTGGCACATTTGGGCTCTGTTTTCCCGCAGTACCTTGGGGCACAGGGAGGTTTTTCCAACAAACTTTGTCTAGCTGCTCCCAGTTTGTGCACTGATGAGTTCAGGCTTGTTTCATGGTGGAAAGGCCTTTGTTGTGGTCTTGGATGGATTGTGAGGGAACCCTGAAACCCAGGATGTCCCTTGGGGGTTTCAAGCACGATGTTGCCCATGACCTCTTGCTTTCAGTATTGGCTCTTTCTGAAGCTATGGAACTGCTCTCATTCTGCCCTGGCTCTGCAGCCTGACACCAAATATTTTGATGTGGTTGATTTTCTATATTGCACTTCCCCATTGCCAGGCAGTGCCGGGAGCTGTGCCAAACCACGAGCAAATAATTGTGGGATGTGGGGCAGTTTGGGAGAGCCCAGCATCCAGGTCACAGCCACCTGCTTGCGTCTGTGCCTGAAGATGCCTGAAGCCTTGTCCATCCTCCCTCTCTTCTCTCTCTCCAGTGGATGTGATTCTGGACCCAGAGACGGCCCACCCAGACCTCACTGTGTCCGAGGACCGCAAGAGCGTCCGGCGGGGGAGCAAGAAGCTGCTTCTGTCCCTCTTTGACAACCCCAAGAGGTTCGGCACTGCCCCAGTGGTGCTGGGCAGTCCGGGCTTCTTCTCGGGCCGCCACTACTGGGAGGTGCAGGTGGGAGACAAGCCCGAGTGGGGCCTGGGGCTGTGCCAGGAGGCTGCTGGCCGGAAAGGCTCTGTCCTCTTCTCCCCCAACAATGGCTACTGGGTGCTGCGGCTGCAAAACAGGGGCACCTACGAGGCCCTGACCGTGCCCGTCTCCCCCCTGACCCTGAGCGTGAGGCCGCGGCGCGTCGGGATCTTCCTGGACTATGAGGCAGGAGAGATCTCCTTCTACAATGTAAGCGACCGCTCACACATTTACACCTTCACTGACAAGTTCTCAGGCAACCTCCGGCCTCTGTTTTTCCTGGGTGCCTTTTTGGGGGGCAGAAATGCAGAACCCTTGGTGATCTCCTGGGTCAGGGACCCACAGGGAACCGGATGCATCATCCTGTGAGAGTTGCTGCCGTGGTTTGTCACTGGTGGCCAGGGACCTGGGAGCCCAACCAGCTTCTCCCTGTGAGTGGGGCAGCACTAGGGAAAAACCTCAGTGCCCTGGTGAGTGTCCTGGCAGGATTCTCACATGGTTCTGGCTGCTTGGGTGACCTGCTATGTGTGACATGACACCCACTGTGTGCCATGTGTTAGGAAGGCACTTTGCAGCAGGGATGTGCCTTAACCCTCTCTGCCACTAGTGGGGACAGGGGAATCCCCTGATCACTGATGCCCTGATGCTCATCTCACAGACTGCTGGAGCAGGGTAGGTGCCCAGCCTGCCATGTAGTGCTGACTTTGGTGTGTAAATTGTACTGGAATAAGGCAATAAAGGCTTGATTTGGGGAGCCTTGTGTGGTTAATGGTGTAGGTTTGTATGCTGCTACTCCAAAATATCTCAGAAGGCAAAGGGTGCTGCTGGATCTGGTCCTCTCCAGCCCAGAGAGGGTCCTTGAGAGATCCCACTGTGGCATCTGTGGGACACAGCAGCGCTCTCCAGGCAGGGATTTGGGAGTGGCAGCTGCCTGTGTGGTGGCTTCACCCCAGCCTTGTGGTGCTGGGGCCTGGGGTGAAGAGAGAGGATATCTGTGTGGGTGTCGGTTGTCCCTGGGCCGCTGTCTCTGGTCCCCTGGTCAGGAGATCCCCTCCAGGTCTGTCAGCTCCAGCCCCTCCACCCCTGCTCAAAACCCCATGGGTGGGAAACCTCCAGGCGTGGGGAGCTACCCACCACAGGGCAGGAGTACTTCAGAGCTGCAAGACACAGGGAAAGAAAAATAGCCAAACTCTGTCTCCAGTGTTCACCTTTGGTCTGTCCATCCCCTGGGATATCCCTTCTCCTCCAGGCTGTCTTGCTGCTCCAAGGCTCTTGCCTTGAATGGGCTGCCAGTGTCACTGGAGGAAAAGCTCATCTGAACCTAAATGGGGCCGTGATCTCTTTGCACAGGGCTAGGAGGCAGGAGACACTGCCCTGGGTGTATAAAACACTGCCCCGTGGCATATGGGGTGCAATCAGTGCCACCAGCCCCAGACTACCATCTGGAGTGGCTGTGTATCGTGTCCTTCAGACAGAAATCAAGAAGCTGCTCAATTAAAGTCTGATTCAATGCAAGTAAAATGAGATTTGGTAAAACACAGTCTGAAGTGCTCAGCACAATTTAGCATAGAGTCCCGGATTGGTTTGGGTTGGAAGGGACCTTGAAGCTCATCCTGTTTCACCCCCTGCCATGGGCAGCGATGCCTTTCACTGTCCCAGGCTGCTCCAAGCCCCATCCAACCTGACCTTGGACACTTCCAGGGATCCAGGGCAGCCACAGCTGCTCTGGGCACCCTGTGCCAGGGACTCCCCACCCTCACAGGGAAGAATTCCTTGCCATATCCCATCTAACCCTGCCCTCTGGCACTGGGAAGCCATTCCCCCTTATCCTGTCACTCCAGGCCCTTGTAAATTGTCCCTCCAATTCTCTGGGATGTCCTGGATGATGCTTTAGGAGTCTTCTACTGAAAAATTAGCTGGACTGGGAGAGCAGTTCCTCTTGGCTGAGTTTTGCTGTGTTTTGAGGAGTCCCACACTCCTTCAGGATCTTTCTTCTGGAGCCTGCACAACAGAGAGAACAGACTAGTGAGACAAGCTCAGTCACAGCTTTGCCACGTCGCAGGAAGGAGAGGGGTTATGTGTCTCAGTGGGTTCTGCAGTATGCTGACACCCTGGAGATACTACATGGAGATTGTGATCTTACATCCACTCTGTGGAGAGGGAGTTTATGGAGCCTGAGGAGATAAGAAAGGACATGAACTTCAAGGCCTTGACAAAGGGCTGAAAGCAGAGGCAGTTGTTGGAGGGTGTGGTGAGGACAGCCATGGAAACCTGTTGTGCAGGGAAGGAACCAGGATAAATGTCACTGAACCAGGGGTGGGAGGAGGTCATGGAATAGAAACTGTCCAGAGCAACCTGATCCTGGCAGGTGATGGACGGGTGGCACTTGTCCATGTGCACAACCATGCAATACTGGAGGGGTAAAGTGTTTCCAGAAGAAGCAGAGGGAAGTGCAACAATTCAATGATCTTGCAAGTAGCGGAAGGCAAAGTAGGCACTTTGGATGCTGCATTGGGGTGAGTTCACAGATGTGAACTCACCCCAAAGCAGCATCCAAAGTGTTGCTAAGAAATCATGAATCTGCCTCCCCCGGGAAGGACAGTGAAGGTCAAAGGTATGAGATAGCTCTGAGTAGGCTCCCAGATTTTCCATCTGGTGGACTCTGCATCATCTGCTCCTAAGGAACTGCTTGGGGCAGATACCAGTCTGCCCTCTGATGCCCAGACTGGGCAATGGGCAGCTGGAGAACAACTGGAAGAACTGGAACCTGGCTTTGGGAGCTCCCTGGTGCCCTGAAACTGATCCTGGGGTGATTTGCAAGCAGGATTTCTCTCTAAGCCATGGTAAATGGAGTTTGTTCCTGTCCTCGGTGGCAATGCATTGATGTCTGGCTCTGGCCTCCACACAGACTCTGTCTTGCAAGGACCAGATCCTGCTCAGCCTCATCCAGAGGGAATGGCTGCACAGCACAGCAGAGAATCATAGAAACATGGAATTGTTCACGTTGGAAAACACCTCTAAGGTCATTGAGTCCAACTACTACCCCAGCCAAAGCCTGCTCAAGGGATGCGGTTTGGCTGAAGGCAGGAATCCCTTGAGATACCACATCTGGCAGAGGGACCATGGATTGGGTGTTACTGTTTTTCTGAGCAATTGGTAGACTCAAGTAACACTTCAGGCGTTTGCTCCTAGGGCAGTTTGCTCACTATGAGGCACTGGCAGTGTCCCCTGTTAAGATTCAGCACAGTTAACAGACCTGCAGCTTTAAAAATGTGCTTTTTCAAAAATGTTTCATCTTTCTCTTCTAGAAGAAAGTGCTTCATCATCTCAGGGGGATGTGAGTCATCATCCGTGTCTTTCTAAGAATTCAGCAGAAATGTTCTTTTGGGTCCTCATGGCCAATTCTGCCTTTTGCTGGCTGTCACATGGAAGGTGACAGCCGGGCACAATTTCTTCTGTAGTACTTCTGTGTCCTCCTTTGCCCTGGAAGTCTGGGATATCTCACCACTTTAGGAAAACACTATTTTTGTATGCAGCATAAAAACCCATTCCCTTTTACATTATATTTTTGGATTCTGGCCCCTCAGAAGTGACACACCCCCTGCTCATGGTGCCTCTGAGAAGAGCTCATCTGGGTGCAGGACTGAGCTCCCCTCCCTGTGGCAAACCAGAGCGCTGGAATAGGGAGGAAGGCATGGAATTGGCACTTCTGGGTGCACAAACATTTTGCCTTCAGTATGTCTAATCCCTCTCTGAAAAGTGGAGATATAAAAGCTCAGACCATGAACCTTGATTGGCTCCAATCCACATCCCCATCAGCACAGCCCAGCTCCTCCTTCTGTGAGATGCTGGACTCCAGCCTCCGACTCCTCTGGAATTTGATGTGCCTCAAAATGCCTACAGACACATTTGAGTGATGTAAACAGCAAAAATGGAGACATGCACATATATTATAATAATGACATTCTTATCATAGTAATGATTGAATTTTTGTTCACAGATAGGCTTGCCCAGGACTTTCATCAAAATAAAAAACAAAACAAAAAAACAAAACTCCAAAACCAACCAAACCAACCCCCAAAAAACAACAACAAAAAAATTTTTATATACATTGTGCAAAACATTCAGTAAATACCACACTCTGGTTTCAGGATGAGTAGTTAACAAATGCCAAAACCTTTGACAGCATTGTTCTTGTTTTGATCTGAATCCAGAGAAAATTCCCCAGAAAACCACCCTCCTCTTGGTCTCAGCCCCACTTTTCTCTTTATGTGTTGCCTTGAGCTTAAGGATCCCTTCCAGTCACATATTCTGTGATGCTGGTGTACACTTGCTTGAGCACCCCATGAGGCTGTTTATGGGAGGGATGGGCACCACAACTAGCCCTGAGCCCTGGGCATGAACTTCCTAGGGAGAAAAAACACTTTACCATGAGGGTGGTCAGGCCCTGGCATAGGGTGCCCAGGGGAGCTGTGGCTGCTCCTGGATCCTTGGCAGTGTCCAAGGCCAGGCTGGATGGGCCTTGGAGCAACATGGGACAGTGGAAGGTGTCCCTGCCCATGGCAGCGGGTGGAATCAGATGAGCTTTGAGATTCCTTCGAACCAAAGCCGTGCCATGATTTTATGATTCCATGATTCTGTGACCCAAAGATTGCACAGTGTGAGGGTTTCCTTGCATCCTTCAGCTCTAGCAGCAAGATCAGCCTCAAACAACTGGACCAACCACAAACACGTCCAGTGCTCAGGGCAGAGCAATCCCTGGGTGAGGATTTGAGCTGATGGTGCCATAGGTACTGCAGCCCCTCCCCGGCTGCTCTGGGCCACTCCTCATCCTCTGCAGATCGTGCTCAATTCTCATCTCTCTGCCGGGGGTGTGGAGTTACAGCTCCTCGCTGGCTCGTCTGAGCTGTCACACGTAGGTGGGTGCAAGATCAAGAAAGACGGGAGTAACTGCGGACTTCTGCAGGGTCGCGGGATTGCGGTGAGGAGCTAGCTGAGGTACCTGGAACCGAGGGGGAGGGCGCGCCTGTGGGAGGCTGCAATGCGCCCCCGGTGCCTTAGGACACTGCACAAGGGATTGTTAGCCGCTGGCTCCAGCAGTGCCCGGGCTGGATGGTACTCCCTGGATGACCCTGTGCCCTTCCACAAGAAACCCTGAGGCTGTGGGACTGCTCCCAGTGCCACCGGGGCAGGCGGGGCTTGTGTCCAAGAGGGACTGTGGAAGCTCAAGTGTGGATTTTGACCAAGTGGTCAAAATTGATGTTGCTCAAGTGGATTTTGGGATAATCCCATCACAGGTCCTCCCCCTCCTGTCTCCTACTCCATCTGTTCCCTGGAGTGAGGGCAGCTCTGGGCACTAGGCTTTGTGCCAATCTCAGTCCTCAGGGTGAATCTACCCAGAAGCACCCAGGGTGACTGGTACCCAGTGGCCAAGATATTTTCCTGGCCCTGATGAGTCCTCCTTCTGGAGTTGGTCCTGGGGTGTGCGGGGTCTGTTGGAGTCCAGGCTTTCACGAAAGCCACCACCTTTACATGTGGATGGCGGTGTCCATCTGAACCTCCCAGCAGCATCTCAGGGAAGGGGGCTCTGGTCCTGCTCTCTACTTCGCTCCCCTCCTTCCAGGATGCTATTTTAAGCTAGATGCAGTCAGCACTGCTGTGGGATGACTGATGGGATTCACAGGGCCCCATGGACTGAGGAGCCGAGGGCTGCAGTTCCCCAAGGGAGGAGCGATGCATTTTTCCCTCCGCCAGACACACCCATGTCCGCTGATCCCTCCCAGCCCCACCTGAGCCTCCTCTCCTCGCTCACCACCCACCCTCTGTGTCTGCTCAAGGTCACCCCTCCCCAGGGCTGCCTCCTGCTCTGCTTCCCTGTGTCCCACTGTTGTTCATGTTTAAAATCCCAAATCCAATATGGAAACGCAGTGGGGTGAGTTGAGCATTTTTCCATGGACTGCACCAGACATCCAGGCAGGAGGAGCCCAAACCCTCCTTGCTCATCCAACAGAGCCTGTGCAGAGCTGATCAGAGCATCCCAAATACCATCAGTGGTGTGGGAAATGCCATCTGGGATGTGGGAAATACCTTCATTAAGGTGGGCTCCACCTCCTTCAGCTCCAGGAGGGGACCAGGGGAGATGTTTCCTTGCAGGGGCAGATCCTGCCCAGGGCTGGGGTCTGAACAGAGATTGTCATCTCTGGAGATAGGCAGGTTTTGGAGTCAAGTTATAATTGAGGAGGAATTCTGCCAAGCTTCATGTCCCAGCTAAATGAGAGCTTAATGAAATAATTCTAAAATTCTTGCAGTGAAACATTTTTTTCACCCTCAGCTCTGGAAATAGCGGATCCATTTTAGCTCTAGCTCTTAGAAAGCTTTCCCTAAAACAGCCAGTGTGTTAAATTTCAGACCCTAAAGGTAATATTTTGATTGACTAGAATGGGGCCAGCAACTAGAATTTAATGAGCTTCCAGTTGTCATAATGAATGAAGATTAAATACTTTATAAAAAGTTACCTGAGAAAAGTTACCTGAATGTAATCCCTGCCCTTCTCACAACTCCTCCTTCACGGGTTTTCTTGTTATTGTTTTGCAAAACAGGATTTTCAGACACAGAAAGCTTGTAGGAGTTTTGACCGTGTAGAAAAGGAAATAAAGAACTTGTTGTCACTATTATAATTTCAGCTATTGTCATCCCAAAGGATTGTAACTGAGGCAAACATAGAATGTTCTTACAAAAATATTTGTTTATTGGCATCTGAATTGAATTTAATCTCAAAAATGCAGTTACTTAAATACAGAAAATATAACCTGAGTCTACTGGTAAAAAAAAAATACATATATACACAAAATAAAATTATTTTTTGTCTCAGAGTTATTGCATCTGATCCCTCCCGTGTAAAAAATTAAATAGCACAACATTAAGTTGGATTTTGGAATGTTTTCAGTTTCTCAGCTAGCTCTAAATGACATTGAAGCACTTCCAATGGACCCCAGTTGGTCATGCTCATCCGTCACAGCAGCTGGGGACGTGGAGCAGCTGGATCTGTCCAGGACCTCAGTCCAGCTCCAGCTCATTCACGTACTGCTGGACCCAGTCCTCCATGGGATTGGCACAGACTTCCCGGCCCTTCCTGGTGATAAACCTGTGGGGTGCAAGGAGGTCAGTTTTTGATGGGAGAGCACTGAATGCAGAATCACAGAATCATGGAATTATGGAATGGTTTGGGTTGGAAGGCACCTTAAAGCTTATCCAGTTCCACCCCTTGCCATAGGCAGGGGCACCTTCCACTAGACCAGGTTGTTTCAAGACCTGGCCTGGGACACTTCCAGGACTGGGACAAGAGCCCTGCCCAAGGCCGGCCTCTCCCAAGGATGAGCAGCTCCATGCCTTGTCCACCCTGTCCAGTGGCCACCAGTTTTATCTGCAAAGGGGTAGAGCAGGAGCAGCGAGTGGCTTCTGTGCTCTAAGCATCACCTTGCACTTCTTGTCTACCCCAGTCTTCCTTCCCTGTGATTGGAAACGGGCCTTTCCCTCTCTGGCACCTCAGCCCAAAACCACCCGGAGGAGGGACTTACACGACGGCAGGCTGGGAGCACTGGCTGTTGGTTTCGTAGTAATCCTTCACGAAGCTGCGGGGCAGCTGCCGGGAGATGTAGGAGAAGCAGCAGGAGGTTGGTGGGTCAGAGCCAACTGTGAAGGGCAAAGACAGTCATGAGCAATGGCAAGGGTTGCAGAACAGGGCAGGGAGCTGGGATCACCCATCCCTGGGTCTAGGGAGCAGGGATGATGTGCAGGAGGAAGAGAAAAGATGGGGTCTTTTTTTCTTCTTCCTTCAGTTGTTTCCCTGTTGGGTTCACCCTGAGCTGGCATTGACATAGCCCATGCCACCAGGTAACATCTCCCAGCCCAAACCTGGCCAGCCCTAGCCTTCCTCAGGGTGCCCACATTTGACCCCTGTAGCAGGGGTGGGGGGCATGGTTGTGCTTTTACCCTAAGAAGGGTAAAAAACGTTTAGCTTATGCTAATGATCTTTGTGCTGTGCCTGTCCCACAGCCCTGGAGCACCTGCCAGAAGATGGTGGGACAGAGAGAAGGGTCCAGAGTGGAAGTGCTGTCAGAAGGGGCTGTCTCTGCAGCAACATCTCTCCTGTCTCCATTTAGGGAGGGTGGAGAGTGCCTGGACTTACGTGGAGCAGCAGAGGTCTGGTAGAAGAAGGCAGCAATGAGGATGGTGAGGGCAACCACAGACACCTTCATGTCGGTGGAGAAGTGGTGGCTGGAGCTGGAGCAGGCAAGGGTATCTTGGAAGCCTCTTTGCTGTCTGATGCTGAGACCATCAGCAGCCCCTCAATTTAAGGGGTGGGAGATCCATGCAGTGGCTTGCGTAGGCGTGGTGGAATTTCCACCAGAGTCCACTTGTGGTACAGTCTCGTGATGGAGCAGAGCAGCCACAGTTCCGGAAGAGTGAAGTTCCCTGCTTGATTCAGTGCCTCCCCAGTGACACAGGATATGAAACAGTCACTGTGGCTATTTCTGCTTCTCTCATGCCTGTCCCTTAGTAAGAAGTTCCTCTGTGGAAGTTCTTGCATTTGTTAAGTCCCCTGTTACCCAACCTTCCTGGAAGCTCAGAGGGGAGAGTGTATTCCGTGCAAGAGCTGTGCTGGAGGGCCCAGGAGCATCAGTGGGATAAGGCTGGTTAAGGAAAAAGAGAGTGAAGTCTCCTTTACCATGGACTTCTCCCCTCCCACATCCGCAAAGCCCTTGCTGCCCCAGGAGCAGGAGGTGGGAGCTGTCACTAGTGTCCTGCACGTGTTCCCCATGGCTGGAGATGCCTCAGGGCATGTCCTACAGCTGTGACAGCACTGCAGGCACTGGCATAGGTAGTGATGGGCATGAAAGAGGAGACTGATAAGATGAAACACTCAAGTTTCCTCCTCAGTTTAAGGGAAAGGAGAGCTGAGATGGGCTACTTGTTTTCTCCTGGAACTCTCTGATGGACTCCAGGTTCATTTAATGTATCCTTATAAGGATACATTAAATTACAATTTAATTACACAGTTTTTTTATACAGATGATACAGTTACATTTCAAGGGCTACTGGTAGTCTGGGCATGGGGATGCAGAGAGATGAAAAAAGTGTGGAGACTTGTAATCCTGAAGATGAGGCAGAAGGAGATCCAGGAGCAGGGTGAGGAAGGAAATGGTGATTCTGAAAATGAGGAGCAGATTAACTGTGGGGTGAGACCATTGGCAGAAACTGGGATATTAGGAAGAAAAGAGTATCCTATCTCAGCTGATGGGAGAAAATGACCACAGACTGGGAAGCAGTACAATGTATGGGAGAGAGTAAGCTCTGTGAAGGCTGGGCAAGGGCTAAGACAAGGATGGGTCACTGGGAAGAAGCCACCAGCCTCCACATAGAGAGCCATGGAGGTCTGACAGACTTCCTGAGGAGGAGAGGGAAGGCCAGGCAGGGAGGTGATGAGTGCTCTGGGAAGAACTGCTGTCCAGCTGTCCAGCTGTAGTGAGATGTTCCTAGAAGGATATCTGTTCTCTACAGGAAAGCAGACATCCCTGGGGAATGTCTCCATTTTGTTATTTTCAAGGCATCGTGGAATGGTGATGTCTTGGTAGACACTTCCTGAATACTAGTGGAAGGCTTATAATGTAAAGTGGAGCAACCCCGCCTCACCCTGGCACCACTGCACTGCCCCCTGCAGCTCTGGGTACTGACTCATCCTGTTTCTGTTAAAGGTTTCCAGCTATTGCCCCAGGAACCTTCCATAAATAACCTGGTGTTTTCCCAATATCCTTCAGCCCTCCACCAGCCGTGCCAGGTTAGCTCCATGCTCCAGGTGGGCAGTGGGGGCTCCAGAGGACAAGGCACAGGAGAAGCCTCAGATTTGTCCCACTCTCAGAGAGGCTCTTGCTGGGAGCTGTGGCGGTGTCTCTCACCCATGCTGGTGAGGGCAGATCTACCCCATGGGGCAAATATGGCTCTTGCCAAGCTGAGCATCCCCTTCCATTGATGATTTGGCCCATTTCCATCTTTCCCTTTGCAGAGAGGCACCTTGCAGGCTCACTCATCAGTCCAGATCCCATTGCCTCACTCTGTCATCTTGCTTGTCTCCAAATATCCTGGGAAGATGAGGAGATATACCACATACAGGGTACCCATCCAGGCAGGAGGTGGGAACCTGGCGTTCTGATGGATGCCAGCTGGGCTGGGAGGGAGTGAGCATCAGCTCCCTTGGATCCTGTCAGGTTTCTCAGGGAATTTAACTTGTACATGGATGTCGGAGCGTGGTTTGCCTCTGAGCTGTCCCCTCTGACTGTGCCTTCAAACATCCATGGGTTATGCCTGGAGATCCAGCACCAACAGCCAAGTGCTCCCATCCTGCTCCTGAGGCACATGGTGCCAAAATGTGGAAAAATGTTTTGCCACAAGACAAGTTTAATGAGAAAAATTAGTTTGGGATCTGCTTTGATTACTCAAATGTTTTCAATGAGACATTTTTCCTTTCAGGCATCTGGACACCTCTGTGCCTTAACCCCTTTGTCAGCAAGCACATGCCAAATTATTTTGGATTCTCAGGGACTATTTTGAAATTAATAAAAACAAAAATTTCCTGAGTCAGTTTAGGATTGGTTTAGTTTAGGTAATGTGTGTAACAGGGGACTGGTAAGGGCTTTTCTACTGCTAAGAGCCAAAAATAACCCCAAAGCCAAGTTGCTTGGTTTCTAGGAATCTAGTTCTTCCTTAGAAATCTGACAACAGATCCTGCTCAGCCAGCTCGTGGCCAGCTGGATGGAGGTGGGAGGTTACAGTCATGCCAGCAATGCCCTGGGATGTTGCAACATGCTCCTAAGAAAATGTTTTCTTATCCAATCCCCACATTCCAGTGATGATGAAAAGAGAAAGTCATCTCTTCTAGCTCTTTCCCCTTCTAGGAAGGGAGGTTGAGTGTGTCTCAGATAAGGGACCATCTTCCCTAGGAGATGCCCTGAGACATGAAGATGGCCATTGAAGAGTGGGAAAAGTGGGCTGGAGCATCTCTGGGGGGATTAATATAACAATTATTATACACAGCAAAGTGGTGGCGTAAGAAGGAAGTTTTCCCATCAGGTGGTTTCAGAATTCCTGACCCAGCAGGCAGTGCTTGGAGTCAGTGGGATTTGCCATCTGAAGGAGTTTGGTTGATGTTGCCCTGTTTTACATAGAGGGATATGATTGAGGTTTTCTACAAGTCCCCCAAAAAATCCCAGGAGAAAGTGCTAAGTAAAGCAAATGCCCAAAATAAGTTCCATGACAGCAGAAATAGGGAAATCCTCTGTCTTGAATGAAAGGGGAACCTGGAAAAACTGGTAAGACTGGCTGATGTAAGTTGCTATTTATAGCAGGGTTTAATGCTGAAAAATTTGGATTCATTCATAAAAGGAAGTAATTAAAGATGTCCTGAGTTCAGAAATTGCCCCTAAGCCAAGATCCACTGACCCATGCCGCAGCTCCATCCTGCCCTGCTCCAGCTCCAGCACTGGTGACATTCCATCAGTGTCCAGAAAATTCACCCCCACCATTCTTGAGTTCGCTGTAGAAATGTTGGAATTTTTTAGATGATGTCACGTCCTGGAACTGACTCCAGTAAGAAGCTGTGTCTGTGGGAGTGACTAGGGACCATCTGTCTCCAGTGTGGTGGGTCCAGGGCAGAGCACAGCCACCTTGACCGGTCACCTCTGGCTGGTTCACAGAAAACACTTTGTGTTTCCCCAAAGTCTTGTCAGGACAGGAAGCTGGTTATAGCTGATAAGAAATATATATCTTGCTAAAGGTCCCATCCTTCTCCAGCAAAGACATTTTACAAAATAAAATATTCCAGGGAATGCTCTTCTTTCTAATGGCTGATGCCTCCGATTTTTCCTGGCCTTTCTTTTGGAGCAGAGCAAATCAAGAGGATTTGTACAGTATTTCAAAGAAAATTAAAGTGAAATAAAAAAGCCTCTTTGCTCCACACCCCTCTCCATTCTTGACATGAAAAGAAAAGAAAGAAACAGGGAAAACTTGAGTTTTCACAATTTTTGAGCCTTAGGGAGGTGACTGTGGGGCTGTGCCCCTGGTTCACCCTGATTGCTGGCTCCAGGGGCTGGGATATACCCAACCCACCCCCTTCAGCATCCCTCAAACCCCAAATGTCTGGGAGGACCCTCTGCTGGGGCTGCATCCCCTGCCTACCTCGCTCAGATCATTGTTGAGTCCTCCAGAAAGAGCACGGAAGACCAGGCTGAAAATTCAGAGCTCTGTTGAGATGGGAACTAGAAGAGGGTAGAGTTGAAATAGATATGAGGAAGGAATTCTTCCCTGTGAGGGAGGTGAGGCCCTGGAACAGGCTGTCCAGAGCAGCTGTGGCTGCTCCTGGATCTCTGGAAGTGTCCAAGGCCAGGCTGGATGGGGCTTGGAGCAACCTGGGACAGTGGAAGGTGCCCATGGCGAGGGGTGGTGGAACATGGTTCTCTTTAAGGTCCCTTCCAACTCAAACCACTCTTTGATTCTATAGTTCTATGAATACCAAACCTACTTTTAATGAACCCAGTGGGCCTTGCTTGCTTGTTATAATCAAAGAAAAATAAAAATAAACAAGACACTAATAATTTTTATTTTCATTGGTGCTCCTGCTGTGCAGCTTTCTAGGCTTTTTTGGGTGGTCTGGGTGGAGGTGGCCCCAGGGAGCATGGGATGTCTGGCTGATCCCCCACAGGTTGGAACCACAACCTCCCCTGAGAGCAGAGATAACCTTTAAACTTGTGTCAGGGCCATTGCGACAGCTGGAGGACTTTCCTAATCATAGAATCACAGAATCATGGAATAATTTAGGCTGGAAAAGCCGTCTGAGGTCATTGAGTCCAACCATCCTCCAAGCATTACCAGGGCTACCACTAACCCACGTTGCCAAGTGCCATATCCATACATCCGTTAAACCTCTCCAGGGATGGGGACCGATGGCCCCTGGACTCCCTTGCCCAGTGCTGGCCCCTCTCTGCAGGCCCTGGCAGGGCTGTGTCACTGCCAGGAGGTTGGAGCCCCACGGGAGGTGTGATCCCCAGTCCCACAGTGAAGTGTGAGCTCGGCAGCTGCCAGTAAACAGCCGTGGTCATGCACTGGTGTTTACTAGCCTCATGCTTTATTCAAAGCTGTAAAACCACTTCCCATGTAAGGGGCTGTTTGGAGGTTGGGGTGCTTGGCAGCGTTTCTCTGAGGTGCAGGTCCTGTCCCCCATAATGTGGAGGGTTTTGCCACCTCAGATGGGTTTGTGCCCTTCAAAGGGGATATTGTCTGGCTGCCCCAGCTAGCCCGGGCTGTGCCTGGCACCCGTATCCCCTGGGAGAGAGGGGAGGGCTCGGGGAGCTTTGGCACTGCTCACTGATGTGCCACAGCTCCACAGCCTCTCCTGCATCCCATCATGGCCCTGCAGCCTCCCCCTGTGGGCCCCTGCATCCTTCCACAGCCCCCACAGCCTCTCCTGCATCCCCATCCCTCCACAACCCCAGGGTTCCTGCATCCCTTGGGGACCATTCAGCCACATGTTAGGACTTGGTGGGGTCAGTTTGTGAGTGGGAGTAGAGGGACCTGGGATAGGTCAGGGATTACCTGAGGGACAGTGCTGTCACCCCCAGAGCACCTCACCTCTGCCCCAGGTGAAGCCACCAGCATCTCCCAAATGGATCATCCCACTCCCCAGAGCTTGTATCCACTTATGGACCCATGGAAAGAGGAGAAAAGGCTGCAGGAAGTAACAGGGATGGAATAATATTCCTTCCTGTGCTCCAAGGTCCTTCATTGCCAGGGTTGGGATTGTGCAGCCCCCATGGGTAAGCTGTGCCTCAAGGGGAGGCTGACAAAGTCCCCCACCAGCCTGGGGACAGCCCTCACCATCACCCATGGGCAAAGTACCCCCATTCCCCTGCTCTGCCTTGTTGGCTTTGTGACCTATGTCTCTAGGTGAGGGCAGGATTTCAGGGGAGATTGAAGTAGTTTGAAAGCTTCTGGGCTAATCCTTGTCACTGTTTATATTGCAGGCGTGAAGACTCAGCAACCCCATAACATCATTCCCTACACTCTTCTCTGAATAATTTTAGCTTTCTATTTCTACCCTGCCTGCACCAAAGCAGACCTCATACCCCAGTCAGGTGAGGCTAAAGTGCTAAAGAATAGCTTGTTTCCAGGAATAATAAAGGAAGTTTGAGAGAGGTCAGCTCATAAACACTTAAACTGCTGGAACTGCTCTGGGATTTGCCAGAGAAGCAAAAACCAGTGCACAGAAGCAGAAAACCAAAACCAGAAACTGGGCCCAGAGGTTGGCAAGAGACACTCATTTGGGATGGACGTGGCAGAGCTCCAGGGGTGGCAGCCAGTGACTCAAAGTTGGAGCCCTGCGGGCTGGGGGTGTCTGTGACAGGGAGGAGCTGCCTCCGCTTTCCAGGAGACTTCCTGGCATTCTGGGGGAATCAACAGCCCAGCTGACAAAGCAGCTCTGTGGGCACCCACTGGTGACACAACCAAAGGGCTGCAGCTGCAACAGTCTTTGCAGCACCTCCTTCTCCTCTTCCTCCTCCTCCTCCTCTTCCTCCTGCTTCTCCTCCTCCTTCTCTTTCAGCTCCTCACATTCAGTTATACTTTCTTTCCTCACAACGACCATCTCAGAGCTTCTAGGTGAAAGACAGAGCTGCAGGTCCCATGACAGCCACCACAGCTCCCCACACCCCCCTGTGCCCCATGCACATAATCAGCATCATGGTTTGTGCTTTGCAGGCAGCAGCTGATGAGCAGAAGGTGTGAAGTTCCCATGAGCAAAGCCATCAGCTGCTGGTGCCAGCCACAGGCTGCCTCTTTGTGGCCAAAGCCTCTGTCACTGCTCCGTGCAGCACTGGTGTTTGTCACACTCGCATGTGAGTTGCAAGAACAGAGGAACATAAAACTCCCACTGTTGGTTTCTGAATGAATTATTTCTGTGGCAAAAAGCCATAATTTGGTTTTCTTCAGCAGCAATTCAGCCACAAGCTGGAGCCACTTGTTCTGTGCTGAGCTAATCAAACTTACCGAGGGAGTAAAGAGCTGATCCTGCCAGAGCTTGCTTCTGGCAAAATCCACCACCTTCCCTGATATCTATGTCAGGACTTAGAGACTTTGTTCTCTCTAAAAGCACATCTTTGGCCACCTCTGGTGGGGTCTCTGTCCAGATGAGGATGAGCCGCAGCCAGCAGCACCAGGGATGTAATGCAGGACAACACCATGAGGGAAAGAAGGAATGCAAAAACAAATCCTCCCCATGGGATAAGTGTGAGAAGGAACAGACCAGTCTAAGGAACCTCCAAACTTCTTTCAGTCCTTGCCAGGGATAAACCAGCTGGTGAAGCACAGTGCCTCCATTGCTCTCATGTGCAGCTCCAGGGTAGGCAAGCAGGGGGTTTAGAGTTCTAAACTCTTCTCTCTGGGAGAGAAAATCCAGACTCAGGAATACAACTGGTGTCCTGAGCATCCTCTCTGCAGTGGAGGGATCTTGAACTGCATGCCCAGACTGTGATAGGACACCAGGAAACCCAGGTCACCCCTCTCCCTGCTCCCCAAGGAGCTGCCCCGAGTTGTTGGCCTGCTGAGACTTGAAGGTCTCTCCCATGTGAGGCAGGTTGTCCCCTAGTTTTGTCTCACCTCTTTAGTCAGAAAATCCATCTTCTACCCAAGGCATCTCTTGGAGGGAGTGGCTGAGGCTGGTAAAATGTCTCAGGTGTGGCAAATCCCTTCTGCTAGTGCGCTCCCTGCTCCCAGGTGAGATCCTGCCCTTTGGGATGCCTGTGGCTGCTAAAGGCAAATTGATGAAGGCTGGATTAGTGAAACAGCAGTGAGAGCTGGACACTGTGCTTGGAGGGTTGGGATCTATGGCACAAAGTCCAGCTGGAGGCCAGTCAGCAGCAGGGAAACCCAGAGATCGATACTGGCTAGTCCTTAGTATGTTTGTGTCCTGACTGATGGGACAAAGGTCACCCTCAGCGAGCTGGCAGGTGGCACAAAGTTGGGAGGATGCCTTGTCACACTACAGGGGCATGCTGCCATCATAGAATCATGGAATGTATTGGGAACAAAGAGACCTTAAAAGCCATCCAGGCCCACCCCCCCTGCCATGGGCAGGAACACCTTCCACTGTCCCAGGCTGCTCCAAGCCCTATCCAGCCTGGCCTTGGGCACTTGTCCAGCAAGGCAGCCACAGCTGCTCTGGGCACCCTGTGCCAGGGCCTCACCACCCTCACAGAGGAGAATTTCCTGCTAATATTTAATCTTAATCTCCCTTTTTTTTTCGTTTTTTGTTTAAAGCTGTTCCCTCTTGTCCTATCAATTCTGGCCTGTGTGAAATCAATGGAGACCTTGTCAGGCTGGAGAACCTCATGAAGCTCAAAAAGAAGCACAAAGTCCTGACCCTGGGATGGAACATCCCCAGGCACCAGTATGTGGCGGTGCTGACCAGCTGGAAAGCAGTTTGGAACAAAAGGACCTGGGGTCCTGGTGGACTGGACATGAGCAGCAATGTGCCCTTGCCACCAAAATCCCAACAGGCTCCTGGGCTGCATGAGGAGGAAATGACAGCAGGTTGAGGGGACCCTTCCCCTCTACTCAGCATCGGTGAGGCTGTTCCTCAAGTGCTGGGTCCCGTTCTAGGCTCCCCAGGACTAGAGGTGTATGGACATATTGGAGAGAGTCCAGCAAAGGGCCATAGAGATGATGAAGAGGCAGGAGCATTTCTCCAGGGAGGAGATGCTGGTACAGTTCAGGCTGGAGAAGGCTCACAGGATCCTTACCTGTGTAGTGTGGAGGAGTAAATGTGTGTGGAGCAAAGTAGATGCAGCCCAACTCACCTCAGTGGTGGCCACTATCTGGACAAGAGGCAACAAGAAATTCTATTTAAATGCCAGATATTTTATTGCACTCTGAAACAGGCTGCCCAGAGAGGCTTGGAGTCTCACAGCCCACCTGGACATTGTCCTGGGCATCCTCCCCAGGGACTGGGCTGGATGAATTCCAGCCTCAGCTCCTCACCAACCCTGCGAGTGTGGGGAGGGCAGACTGAGTGTTTTGGGTGGCACAGAGCCCTCAGTGCAGCCACCCCTGGGCTCCAGGGCAGCAGCTCTGCAGTCTCTGGCAAACACCCGGCACACAACGGCACGAGATCACTTCTCTGCTGCCTGTTGGAGTTTTTTCCAGAGCTGCATAATCTTATGCAAACATTGTCTGTCCCTACACAGCTTCACAGGGAACCCCCCACCCCCGGAGTCCACAGGGACCGTTCTCCTTTTCTTGGCCAGGCCACTTGGCACAATAAGTTTCCTTTTGATTTGAATAAAGCAAAAATGAGTGCTGAGTCACTTGGCATTGTGAGCCATATTCCATTCTGCCTCGCTTTTTTCTATTCCCTCTAATTCCCTTCAGCTGTTTCACTTTCATGTCATCCTTTGGAATTTCCTGCCATCATCCTGGAATTTCCATTTTGGCTCCTCCCAGCTGCCTCCAGGACTCCCTTTTAAAAAGCGGCTGAATCCAGCTGCTGCACACTCAGCTGCATCTTCCACAGCTTCTGTTTCTGCTCCAACTGCCATCACCTGATGAAAAGATGAAGGTCTCTGCAGCTGGATTGGCTCTTCTCCTCATTTCAGCCTCCTTCTCCCAAACTTTCTCTGGTCCAGGTGAGTCTTGCTTTTTCATTTGTGAAGGGAGAACAGATCTGAGCCTTCCATGTTATTTCTCCATTGAGCTCCCACAGCAGATAATTGGGAATTTATAAGCATTTGTGCCACTCTCCACTCTGCCCGGAGATCAGCAGCATGTAGGAACCCTGGAATTAGAAAATCACCCGTCCATCCATCCATCCATCATCCATCCATCATCCATCCATCCATCCATCCATCCATCCATCCATCCATCCATCCATCCATCCATCCATCCATCCATCCATCCATCCAGCATAGGCTCAGAGTACTTATTCCTGGTTAAAGTTGAGAGATTTCTGCCTCTTTCCTGGGGCTGGAGGAGTTGGGGAAGTGAAGCTCTGAGCAATGGCAGGTTGAGAATCTCTCACAGTACCTCGATACTTCTCATGGCATTGGACTAGATGATTCCCAATGTCCATTTCAACCTTAATTATTCTCTAATTCCTCACTACCTTCCCTGACAGCACAGCTCCCAGTGCTCACATTGCCTTCCTTTGCCTCTTCTAGCTGGACTTGACATCCCCATCTGCTGTTTCACATATCAACGGCACAAACTCCCATGGAAGCTCATCCAGCGTCATTACATCACCAGCAGCAGTTGTCCTCAGCCAGCCATCGTGTGAGTGCCAGTGCATGGGACAGGGCAGGGACAGCCATTGTGGGGGGGTGGGTGAGTGACCAGCTCTGCACAGCAAGGGAAGCTGTAGGAACAAAGCAGGGAAAGGGGAATACCAAGGAGTAAGGGCTCACATAGGCATTGCTGGGGTTGCTTGTGTGGGGTTTCCCAGGGATGCTCCTGCAGGAGTGGAGGAGGCAGTGTGGAAGAACAGATAGGAGTGGGGAGCATCACAGCCAGATGCTGTTTTCAGCATCAGCATAGGGGAAAACCTCTTGCAGTGCTTGGAGCTGGGATCCAGGCTCTCCTGGGAAGCAGGTGTGAACAGAGATCTAACATGTCCTATCCTTGTTCCACAGGTTTGTCACAACGGAAGGCCGCCAGGTCTGTGCCAATCCCAAAAACACCTGGGTCCGAAGCTACCTGCAAATCTTGAAGAACTGAGCCAAGCAGTGTGGCAAGAGTAACTGCTGTCATGGACAAGTCACATTATTCTGAGCTCCAGCTGTGGAGCAGGACCCTGGGACAACAGGAGCCACAGGAGCATCTGCAGGTGTCCCCAAGGGACTGCTGGAAGGGCACCTTGTGTTCAGGGCTGCTGTTCATTCTTGGCTTGCACAGATCAGGCTTCATCCCTCTGGCCCAACCCCAGCCAGAGGCATGCAGCCCATGGGACTGCATTTTGGCTGTATTTGAAGTTATTTAAGAAATCATCATATGGGGCCGTCAGTTCTTTTTTTTTCTGTGGATAATGATATTATTTATAGAGGGGTGACAGGGAGGGTCTTTCTAGGAGAGTGATCCAGTGTTGGATGATAGGGGACCCTAGTTTATACGTGTCAATTCATGATTCTGGAGAATAAAGAATTTGGAGAAAACCTTTGCTTTTTCCCTTTTATGTGCCTCTGTGTGGTGTTCACCAGCACACACAGAACGTCCCTCTGAGCTATCTAAGCCTCTATAAGACACTTGAAGATGGAAAATCGTTTGAGGCAAACCCATAAAGTTTCCATACTGCAGACTCAGGAACATCCTCCGAAACCTCATTCCTCTGCAGCACACACCCACGCTCCCCACATCTGCTACAGAATTAGAATAGTTTGTACCCACATGTGGGACTTTTACATTCATGAATCTGCTCTCCATACTCCCCAGGCACATCCCACACACCTGCTGCTCCCAGCCCCACACACCCCACCTCAAACTGATCCCTAGGTGTGCAATGTCATGCTGAGTCCAGCAGTGCTGCCTGGAGAGGGACAGGGACCCCATCTTTCATTCTGATCACCCCAATGTGGGTTGTTCCTCATTCTCCCACCTGTAAGTTCACCTTGTAAAACAAGGGGAAAGGTCCAGCTCTTGCTGTAGGGGTAAAGCAGCTAGAAGAAAACCTGCTGCAGTTGTTCTCAGGATGTAACTTTCCATGGGAACATGAATAGGAAGGAGCAGGTCCCAAGGGTAAAAGCACAGTGCTGGGAACAGCTTGTCCATGGAGATCATGCTCAGGGCTCCTTGACATCTGCACTCTGGGAATAAATCCCAAAAGGATTTGGGTTGTAAAGGACCTTAAAGCTTATCTAATTCTGCCCCTTGCTGTGGGCAGGGACACCTTCTACTGGACCCACGTGCTCCAAGCCCTGTGCAACCTGGCTTTGGACACTTCCAGGGCTGGAGCAGCCACAGAATCTTTGGGCAACCTGTGCCAGGCCCTCACCACCCCCACAGGGAAGAATTTCTTCCCAACATCCATTCTAAACTGCCCTCCTTCAATGTAATACCATTGCCCTTTGTCCTATAGCAACAGGCCCTGCTAAAAGTTTTGTCCCCATCTTTCTTACAGACCCCCTTCAAGTGCCCCCACAACATAGTCCAGAGCTGGCCTAGTCTTGCCCACATCCCATTCTTCCTAAAGCAAAAAATAAAGCTTTCTCTTAGTGTTTATTTTTTTTCCCCTGCTGCTGTGGGTCTGATTTGGCAACGCTGGGAAAGCACCTCTGTATTGTCTCGTGATTTCTCTCTAGTCTTGTATTTTCTGGGCAGGACAGCTGGCTGCAGTCAAGAGGGTCATGAACACCCAAGGAGCAGCATCCCAGCAAAGGGCAGCCCAGCCCAGCCCATTCTGTGTCCCAGGAGATGGTACTGGGGTAATACATGGAGAGATGAATATCTGCAGGGGGTGTATCCTGAGTGGGGCTACCTCACTGTGCTGTGAAACCCTGGAGCAGAGTGGTCAGTGGATGGACAGGAGCAGGTGAAGATCCTGGGAATGGTGTGCTGGATGTCTCCTCTACCTCTGAGGACATCCCAACCCCAGGTCTGGTGCTTCAGATGAACTTCAGGAGACCAAAATTGTCCCTGCTCTGGGACTCCGAGCTGAGAGGGGATAGAGGATGGATGTTTTGGAGAAAAGGAAGTTGAGGGGTGTACTGGGGTTTATCCCATGCCCAGGATGCAGGAACAGGCTGAAGAGGCTGGATCATCCAGTGCTGCAGCTGCCTCCCCTCCAGACAGTCCCTGGCTGTGTGCCCAGGTACTTGTGGGAATTTTCCTTTCAAGCCTTTCTGGTTTTGGTTTCCAGTTACTGGACTTAGGGAATGTTTCCTTCACTGCCTGCAGGGGCAGAAGGCATCAGGAGATCAGAAGACCTTCACGGTTCCATGGGCAAAACCCTGAATAGCCTGGTTTTCTCTGGCCTTTTTGAGAGCATAAACCCTGTGGCTGTTTCTTCTCTCCCAGCTTCATTTGAAGAAGCCCTTGGAGGAGAGAGGAGCCATGGAGACCCTCAGTTCCAGTGTCCACATTGTCTCCCTGCTGGTCCCTGCTCCCAACCCCATCATGAACATCCTGGCATGGCCTCTCACTGCCACTCCTGGAGAACTGATGGTTTGAACTTGGCCTTACACTTCAGCCTCTTCCATTTTCTGTCTTTTCAACTTGCACTGGCCACTTCATCCAAGAATCCTTTTTCCTAAATCCATTTATACATCCCATCACTGGTGCTACCCTGTGGAAAGTGGGAGCTGGATGGATCAGTGCTAAGTGCAAACATGGTCTGTGTGTCCGCCCAAGTCCTGATGGGAACTTGAGGGTCTCTTTGCCTGAGCCTTGTTTCACTCCTTGTTTCTGCTTTTCTTTCCCAATCCTGCTCTGCTTCAGGTGAGTCCTCCCACCCAGAACCATAGAATCACAATGGATGGAAAAGGCCTCTGGGATGGTCACTTCAGCCATTTCCCCAGCACTGCCAAGACCACCACTAACCCCTAAGTGACACATCCACACATCTGTTAAATGCCTCCAGGGATGGGGACTCCACCCATGCCCTGGGCAGAGGTGATGATGAGCAAGAGGAGGTCTGGAGAAAACCTGAACATCTGCAGACCACTGTGGCACCAACGGGGCTTGGGGCTGTTTCACAGGCAGTTTATCTCACACCGGTTTTCTCGGCCCTAATAACCAGCTCTGGTGGACACAGCCTGAATTGCTCCTATTCCCTGTAGAGCTTCAGCAGGGAGGTGGGACCGGCAGTTTTATTTTCTACCCACAAAGTTATCAGCCAGTTTTAAATGTCAACTGCAGGCTGATAAAGTGCTTTTGTTGGTTTGTGCTTTTTTAAACAAAAGTCTTGTTTCATTCCTCAAGAAGCTGCAGAACAACAGTGAATTGGTGCTTGTCTTGCAATAAACACTAACAGAGCATCCCAAGAGCTAAGCCTGGCTCAAGTATTCCAGAGGAGCCTGTGCCAGGGGTGTGGTCCTGGCCACCCCCCTTCCATTTCACCATAGGGACACCCCCAAAACCCACCCTAAGATTTCCATGCATTCCTTTGCCAAATCTGCAGTAGCAAAGCTGCACCAGCTCACAGCCTTGGCTATGATATGATAGGGGGAAAGGGCTGGGAAGAAGTTGTAGCTCCACATCAGCACAGGGGCTGGGAGGTGCTGGGAGGTGCTGGGGCTGCTGCTGCTGTGGTGCTGGAATCAGGGAGGCCAAGCAGAAGGGAAGGCTTTTAGACCTAAGGAGGCTGGGGTGAAATAGAAATTTTGGGGTTCACTTGCGTTAACAATATGAATTAAGCATTTGAATTTTAGCTTGCAAACTTATGTGCTGAATGTTAACCTTTTACTTAAGAAATCTCGGCCGTGGTACAAAAGGCATAAGACAATGCAAATTTCTGTAAGATTCTTGCATAAAGAACAATACCAGGAGAAGACCAAGGGATGCAAGAAACCCAGATAAAGGGACTCCTCTGGCTCCAAACTCATCGAGACCGACAGACTGACAGACGTACTCAGATAAGCACCGAGGGACCAAAGCGCATGTGCAACTGAGAGAAGTTCAAAAGTTCAGTCACGAGGAAGACCACGATCTTCAGCCTCAGAGACCAGCGAGAGACCCCTGGGAGACCACTGATGTGAACTACGCATGCCCAGGAGGGCAAAGACCTAATTACCATGCGAGGAGAGGACAGTTGGGGCCAGGGGTTGAATATGCATGGAAAGGTTGAGCAATGCATCACATATGGAACACTTTAGTAAATAAAGATGGGGTTCAAACCAGAGTCAGGTACGCAAGTTTTCATGAGAGCTATCTCGCTGGTGTGAGGGCGCCAGCAATACATACCCACTTCATAACTTTATCGAGTTGTGGAGTCTATTTATTCCACGTATCGCTTCAGGGGCATTTCCAGCTGAGAAGTTGGGGTTTTTCCCCTACATTTCCGAAAATAGTTGTAGTGAGGTCCCTGTTTTCCAAACAGGAGGGGAACAACCAGAGATGACACAGAGAGAAAACAACTTTATTCTTTGGCACCAGCACAAAACAGCATTTGAGAATAAGGCTGAACACTGTGGTTCCACAACAAACATCCTGTAAGTAACCAGAGTATCACTTCCTTCTCTAGGGACAGATCTTACTTGCAGCATCTACTACACCATTACAAAATTCAGCAGGTAAAACTCAGCCTGGACTTGTAAGACAGCACTCAGACCTAATTCCAAACTACAAATAGCTCTGGAATGAAATCCTCCTCCCATTCTATCAACAGAGGCACAAAGTGGGGCTCAGTTTAGCCATATCACACAGCCGGGCACCCCAAGATGGGTCTGCAAGCCAGGAGGTCTTCAGCATCACAGCTGCCATAACTGAAGCTGAATTATTGGGGATAAATGACACCTTTGCAAGACAAAACAAACTTCAGGGGTCCCAAGGTGGCTCAGCAGGTCCTGGTGCTTGGCAGTAGCATTTCTAGGTCTGTGCCAAGCTCTGATGGGTGGTCTGGCAGGACTGCTCAGCTTCCAGTGCTCACTGCAGCTCCAGGCTGTTCACTAAAGTGAAGGCTGTGGCCTTCACCCACCTGGCATCAGGGCTAGCACAGACCTCCCGCTTCTTCCTCGTCACAAACCTGGCAAGTCATGGGTTCAGGGGTTACAGTTCTGGAGGGGAAAAGGGACATGAGGGACTTGGGTCACGTCATTGGGTCATCTCCCACAAATCCTAAAGCATCCAGGAGATGCAGAGCATGCTAAAATCCAGGGGGAGATCAGGCTGTCTTGGGAGAACCTGCCATGCTCAGACATTCGTCTCCTTGTCCAGTGCAGAGGTGAGCCTGGATGCAGTGTGGAATGTTCTGTTGATTTGGTTCATCAGCCTGTGGAAGGTTCTGCTGGCTCCTAACCTCCTTCCCATGCCTTATTCCCAGCATCAGGACAATCCAAGGAGACCAAGGGACCCCTTACTTCTCAGCTGAGCAAGATGAGGGCTTACACATTGCACATGGAACCTGGGTGGCTGCTCCCTTACCTAGGAATGATGCCTCAGAGCATCCTGCTCCTGGCCTTTTTGAATGTGAAGCCGGAAGCCCAAAGGCTGGCAAAGCTTCCCCTCAGGGCCCAAAGCTGGTACTTACACAACTGCTGGCTGGGAGCACTTGCTGCTGGTGTAGAAATACTCCTGCACACGACTCTGAGGCAGCTTTCGTGAGGTGTAGCTGAAGCAGCACAAAGTCGTGTCAGACCCCACTGGAAAAGATCAGTAAATTCAACCTGAGACCATCACTCAATAAATTGTACATTCCCAGCTGACAGCACAAGCAACCACCTCCTTAATGAGCTGGACCGCCCCTTCTCCTCATGTTTTCCCTGAAAATCAACAAGAAATTGCTGTGAACACAGAAGCTTGATA
The DNA here is from genome assembly GCA_013390105.1 of Tichodroma muraria. Classification (NCBI taxonomy): domain Eukaryota; kingdom Metazoa; phylum Chordata; class Aves; order Passeriformes; family Sittidae; genus Tichodroma; species Tichodroma muraria. The sequence continues at coordinate 111,080 of WAAG01084860.1, read as the reverse complement.
AACAACATTGTTAAGATTGTTTTTTAAATGTTTTACACTCACATCCCAGGATAAAAATCCCTGTCGTTTCCCTGGGTCCATTCCCACAGGCCAGCAAGAAAATCAGGGGAGAGGAAACCTGAAAACTTTGACACCAGTAAAATTCATCCCTTAGATAAAAGGATGTTAGAAAGGAAGACCAGTCCAAATAAATCCGGAAAAGTTATTCAAACATGTTTTCAACATTTGCAGCTGACTTTTGCCAGTTCTGCTCCAAATTACAGGCAGTCAGAGCAAAAGTCCACCCCAGGAAAGCAGAGTGATGCTGTACTCACATGGAGCAGGAAGAGCCTGAGAAAAGAGGGCAGCAACCAGGATGATGGAAATGCAGAGTGTAGAGATGTTCATCCTGGACAGAGACAAGGTGCAAGGCAGAGGCAAGACCAGAGCAGGTTCTTCCTGCGCCTCTTGTGAGGTGCTGGCTCAGTCCTTGCTTTTTATAGGGACAGTGGCTAGTCGGTCAGATTTGAAGGCAAATGTGGAATTTCCAAAACATAATAGAGCTGATGTCATTGCACCTTTGCCTCAGAAATACTGGAAAAAAAATAAAAAAAGGAAACAGCTGGTTGAGGAAGTAGCAGAAAGAATAGTCTTTGTGTGAAGGAAGGTAAGTGTGAGCAAATCAGCCCCCACTGACCAAGACAGGATATGAAACTACCCCTGAGCAGCAGATTCACATTTGCACCATCCAAAACAACTCTGCTTATCAAAGCCACCTCAGCATCCCCACCAAAGCACCAGGAGGACCCAGCTCAGTCTCGTCTTTAAGGAACCAGGCCTGGCGGTCAGGGGTGCTCAGACCCTCAAATGGAAGGTGCAGGTCCAGCCAAGGGGTTCCTTCTCCAGTGGTGGGTCTGGGAAATGTCCAGGGTGGATACAGGGGGTTAGTGAGGGCAGCATGGGCAGCAGGAACACTCAGTCTGGACACTGGCTGTAGATCCAGGCTAGCAGCCTTGGCATCATCAAGCATAACATTCTCAGTGCTGTGCTTCCAGTGTGAAATCCTCCAAACCCCTCCCAACATCCCCAGTAAGGGCAGGACTTGATTGGGAATCCTGCCTGGATGGGCTGACTCTACAAAGAGCATACTCTCCAAGTGCCAGTGGGTTTGGTACAAGGCAGGATACAGAGGGCAAGGCAGGAACTTCCCCAACCCAAGGAGCTGAGAGGGACCAAGAGACCCCAGTCCCTGGTGCCCACCTACAGTCACAGGGGTCATGGTATGGTCTGCACAGAGGCTTCTGGCACTGCCTTTGACTAGATGGGTTGATGGGTTGATGACTTGATGGGTTCCCCAGGACGTGCCAGGGAGCATTTCCCCTTTTTCCACCTCTCTCTTCTTTGTGACAGGCCCCCATTTTGCCAGCTCGAAGCCTGTGGTTCCTCTGGGTGTTTTCCAGCCCAGCTGCTGCTCACAAGGCACCATGAGCTCGTGTTTCCCAGATTTCCTGACTGATCCTTGGCCCCAGTGCTGTGGAGAAGGGCTGCTCTGCTGCTACTCTCCTCCCCCACTGGCCTTGTGGGTATGTGGGGGCACTCAGAACCTCCCCAGTGTCCCCTCCACCATGACATCCCCATGAGTGGGGACTGGGGCTGCAGGAGAGTCTCCAGGGCTGTGCTGGGGACCCTGCTGGGGTGGGCAGCAGCCCATGGTTTTTCCAAATCATCCTCTCAGAAGGCATCCGTGTGGTGTCCTGAGGACCCTGAGGACTCTTCATGAGCAGGAGCTGGAGCTGAATCATGTGCCTGACATCACTGGGTTGTCACAGACATGATGGTGGCATTTTGGGGCAGCACAGCAATGTGCTGCAGGTATTCAGGCTTTGCAAGGGACAAAACCTCAGCTGGAATTAGCCAACTCCCTGTCAGAGATGGTAGATGGATTATTTATTGCTACTGCCATATTGCTTTCCAGAACTGCAATTAGTCTGTTGGTCTGGCTAATTGATGCGTGCATAGCTTATGCCCCAGATCCATGCAGGGTGCAAAGTAAGGCGATGGGTCTTACCCTCATCTTCTCAGCACAACAACTGCATTTTGTGCTGAGTCTCATTCCCACTGTCCCAGGGCTGATCCTGGGGCTGGGGTTTTTCTTTCCACAGAGCAGTGCAAGTAGAAAAAGTCTACTTTTTATGTTCCCCCACCTGCCTTGCCACATGGCCCTACAAAGGGCTCCAAAAAGCAGCTCCTGTGCTTTGTCACCTCCCAGTTGCCTGTGGTGAGTGGCAGCCACTCAGCCTCCATCAGAAATGGAGACTGTCCTGCCTTGGGGCACACAAATTAACCTGTTTGGTGTTCCCAGATCTGCTGGCAGATGAAGGAACTGTTGCTGCCTGTGACATAATGTGTGACAGGGCCAGATCAAGATCTAAGAAACCACAGAAAGATACTGATGTTCCCCCAACTGCAAGGCAGCCAGAGCTCATACTCTGTCGTGGCTGGTAAAGGCAACCGAAACCATGACATCTGATTATTGCTCTGACAGCGCAGGGTGACTTCCCCTCAGCCCTGCACAGCCTCCTGCTTCCCTGCTCCAGACATGCCCAAGGGCTGGCACAGTCCAGTAGGATCATCACACAGCCCAGCCTTGCCCCTCACTCGGAGGCTGTGCCCTGTGCAGGGTTTTTTGAAGGTGCATCCTGCAGCCCTGGCCCTCACAGCAGAGATGCCAGAGGTTTGGAACGATGCCAGGTTATTTGTCATGGCTCCATCCTTTCTCCAGGCCTACTCCACACTCCCCAAAGCTGCCTCCCTTTGCCCTCTCCTTCTCCTTCCAGGGCAGCTCCCCAAGGAAAGGTGTTGGCAAATGTGGCAGCTGAGATCCACCAGGCACTGCAGAGAAACCTGGGAAGAGATCATGGCACCACAGGGAAGGCGGGAAAGGGGGAATGCCCAAAGTCCCACTGGGATCCCAGACCAGGCCATGGAAGGGCTGTGGGGGGGACCATGGTGGGGTTTGGCTTCAGATGGAGATGGGAGCTGCACTGACCATTTTTTGGAAGCTGCATGGGACAAAGCAAAGCACAGGGAGGTTTACACAATCTGTGTGCATCGATCCTGAAAACCGGAGAGGTTTTCTCTCTGATCGTTTACTTCCCCTCCCAACCACACGCGAGCATCCAAGGAGCACCGGGCCCTCTGCTGTCCTCCACGGGAAGCGCTCCTGGAGCCCTTCCACTCACCTCCACCTCAGCCGCGGCTCATCCATCTGCTGAGGGGCCCTGGAGACACCCCCGTGCTCCCCTCTTGGGGTCTTCTCCCTGCACACAGCCCAGGAGCTCCATCCTCTGTGTCAGTGCTCCTTTCCCTTGGATCTGAGCCTTGTTGTGCTGGGAGCTGCAGGCACATGTGACACTTGTACTGTCCCCTTGAGCCCTGGGATCTCTCTTGTGCTTTTTGTCCTGGGCAGGGGTCCAGGGCTCTGCAATGCCCTGCCTTGCTGCCCATGCAAATCCCTGGTAGCAAATCCCTGGGGAGTGGGGGGACCATTTCCAGCCCCTCTCCATCTCCCTGTTTATCAGGAAACCACTTTTTGTTCCCCTTCTGTGGGGCAAAGGAAGATAGAATTCTCTACTCTCCTTAAGGACTCTCTGTAAAGGATGTTATAGATGGGTAATATGAAAATTGGCTCTCACAATTAAGGGAAGTTAAAAGAAGGTAAGAGAAGTTTTATTGATGTATGGTTATGTAATTGTAGTTTGTTGTTTGAATGTCCTCTGCTCTCCCCATAGTCCCCTTCCCCCCATGGTATTGTTGCCACTGGGCAGCTTCGGTTGTGAAAGACTTGTTAAAAAAGACTACAGTATATTGGCCTTCACATTTATAGATTAGTTTCTGCGTTGATCATAAGTATTTAGATATAGTATCATATATACCTTTATTTAGCTGTTTGCCAGTAATTTACTAGTTTAAGTATGTATTGCATAGCTTATAGAAATAGTAGTGTGGTGAATATACTATATTATAGGTCTTAACTAAACATTGGGTGTTAAAATACCTCTGTGTAAAGTAACCAAACAAATGGTGTAAAACAATCATGTTACCTCCCTTTCTGCTGACTGAATTCTCCAAGTGATAAGACAACTGTGACACAAACCAGAGCACCTGAGGACAATTAGAAAATACCATTTAAATTTAAGGAGGACATACTAAATCCTTTTCGAGGGATTTAAAACAGCAGGATGGAGACACAAGGAGGAATAAAATACATTAGCTTGACATCCAGGATGTCATGCTGATAAGCCAGAGTGTGAAGAAGCCAAACAGAAGAATTCCCATAACATCAAAAAGTTCACAAGAATGTTTGAACAATGTATAAAATCCATGAATGTGCATATACCTCAGTAATGTAACAGTATAAAGGTAACACTATTGGGGTGTATCGGGGTCTACTGAGGTGCTCTCTGGCTAATTGCCAAAAACACCCCAACACTTGGCCATTTTGTCCCTTCTTTTATCCTTTCTTAAACTTCTAAAAAAATCCTGAAGCGTGAACTTCATTTTTCAGAGACTTGTGGAGGGAGGCTGTACACATGTGCCCCTCGCATGGGGCAGCTGGGAATGGGGAATGCTTGTTGCTGGGGGACACGGCATGGCAACACCTCACCTCCAATCAGGGTGCAAGAAAATACTCTCCAGCGATGGACGATGGACGGTGGGGAAGAGTTGACACACAGACTTTGGGAGGGGCCAGGGTTGGCTGACCTCCCAGGGGGATAAAAGGTGGAGTATCCATGAGCACATGTCAGGTGAGTTCTGTGCTCCCCAGCGGTGCTCTTTCTCCTTATTCAGTCTTTTGCTATATCTTTTTTAAGGTTTAATAAACCTTTTAAATTTTAGAAGTGAGTGTCATCTCTCACAAGAAGAATCACCTGCTGGTTACCTGCTCTTCAGAGCTCCAGATTAGGTTCCAAAAGCTGTCCCCAACCAGCTGTTTCCTCATAGACAAACAAGATGACCAGGTTACTGTAAAACTAGCAGGAATGGGGACTCCAGACACACTCCCTGCCCAGCACCAGGGCTCAGGAAAGGCTCTGCTGGCAGTCAGCCTGTACCTGCACTTTTGTTCTCCCCAGGTGACTCTAGGGAGAACCTTGGGCTCTGAGGGAGAACTCTGGGGAAGCTTGGGCTGTGCACTGGGGGTCATTATTGTGTCCATGACACTGTGCCCAGTGTGGGGTGTGTCACACGAGCCTGGCAGTGCACAGCAGCCCCAAGGGGGCCATGATCCAGCAGCAGCAGAAAAACCTCCCTGGTGAACGCCCAGAGGATGCTGCACGCCTTTTCCTGAACCATTTGCTGTTACTGCCTTCCCCAAACCTGCCTTCAGTGGTGGTCAGAGTCTCAGCACTACCATGTCCTGCTTCCTGGCCTACACAGGTGGGGTCCCCTTGCACAGAGGGGTTTCCCAATGCCACAGTCTTCCCTGCCAATTCCCCCAGAAAGGCTGTGGCATCCATCCCCTCTGGTCTTCTTGGACTGTGGGGAGCAAGGGTCCCTGTCCCTTCGCGGCTTGGTTGATGCCAGCAGCATGTCATTCTGGTAGCGGCCACTCTACACTGATGTTCACCACTCCTCCCTGGTGGTCACTACTCAGCCCTGGTGATTTAGTGGTCAGGATTTGGCACTCTCACTGTTGCGGCCTGGGTTCAATTTCCAGCCTGGGAAGGGGTTCCTGCAACCACCACAGGTCCCAGTCTTTTCCTGAGTGGCTGTGCTGTCCTGGAGCAGCTTCTGGGGTTCAGTTCAGGGTTCAGAAGCTCCCAGTGCATGGGGCTGGGTCAGGGTGGGATGAATTTTGGGGAATGGCAGCAGCCTCCTGTCCTCCCACTGCCATCAGTCGGCAGCTGCCAGTGGGGTAATACCCCTGTGGTGGGGTGTAGCGATCAAGGTGTGACAGGGATGTAGGGGGCTCACGTGCCAATGCCCCGATGCCTCCTCTGGGGAGGGGTTTTACACTGGCTGATGCAACACTGGGGGCTGTGACAGTTTATGTCCCCTTCTAATGCCATGACCACAGTTTGGCCCCATTTCTTCTGAATGCTTTGTTGTGCCGGCAGTCGTCAGAAGGGAGGGAATTGGCATGATAAAAAACATTACCCCGCCTCCGAAGGATCTGCTTCTTATCAGCCTTTGCCCTTGTCTTTAAAACATTCGAGGCATTAGTCTCTGACTGTCAGGGACACAATAAATCACAGGGCTCTACCAGTTTGCTTAAACAAAGTTCAGTCTATCACTGCAGAGTGATGGCTGGGGGGAGGGAGCAGGGTGATGGGCTGTTGGGAGCAGGGTGACACAGCTGCAGGGAGAAGGGTGATGGGCTTTTGGGAGCAGGGTGACAGCTGTAGGGAGCAGGATGGCATGGCTGTAGGGAGCAGGGTGATGGGCTGGGAGCAGGGTGACATAGCTGTAAGGAGCAGGGTGATGGGCTTTTGGGAGCAGGGTGATATAGCTGCAGGAAGCTGGTTGAAGGCCTGCAGAAAGCAGGATGACACATTTATAGAAAGCAAGGTGACAGTTTTAGGGAGGAGTGTGACACCTCTGTAGGGAGCAGGGTGACAGTAGACAGAAAGTGGGGTGACACATCTACAGGGAGCAGCATCACACAGCTGTAGGGAGCAGGGTGACATGGCTCTATGGGTGGGACATGTTATTGCAGGATTTCTTCCTGTAATAAGAAGAGGTGCAGGGCTGCTTCCCTGAACACCCGTCCTGACCATCTCCTAAAGGTAAAGAGTCCCTGAAGATCAGGGCTAGGAAGGGAACACAGGGTCCCTTGAGGGAGTGTGACTGCCCTGTGTCTGTCTGTCCCTCCTGGGGACAGGGGGACAGGGACTGGCAGTAAAAGTCCCACAAGGAGCAGGACTTGAGCCTGCATAGGGAAACCCTATGGGATTTCAAGTCCAACGCCTTCACCACTCAGCCATCACAGCAGCTTGTCCAGACGGTGACCACAGGGGTCCCTGGCTGTAACCCTGCCTAGGGGCACAGCAGGACCTGGTGCCATCCTGGATGTGGATTCTGCCACCTCTGCTTCACATTCAGGTTGGGGATTGCTGTTGGTGCTGCCACCTGCCCTGCACAGAGCATCCCAGAAATGCTGGGAATGGGAGCTGGGCACCAGCCAAAACATCAGTGGTGATGACATGGGGGATGGACATGGTGGGAGGTCTGTGTCCTGTCTTGTCTCCTTGTATCCAACAGGAAATTTGTCCCAAGACAGTTGTCCCCGATCTCCTTTTCTAGCCTGAAAATATCCCAGCCTTCTCCATCCCTTCTTCCTGTAATATCCCGATTTTTGCCTCTGTGACAGCATGTCAAAACATGGCTCTTGGAGGCAGCCTGAGCCATGGACATGGCAGGTTCTGTCCTGCAGCTGGGAAGAGAAGTTCCAGGCTTATGTGGTTCTCACCAGGTTGTTGCCTGCATTAAGGCTTTTGGAGCAGGGGATTTGGAGAAAGGAGAAAAGGTGGCTGTCAGCAGGAAATCCTTACTGAGCACAGTCTGGTAGTGACTTGGCCTCTTCTCCTTTGGAGCATAAATCCATTTTGGAGGGCAGTCCTAGAAGCACTGTCCTTGGTTCAGGTGGGACCTGGCTTTGGGAACTCATCCTGAGACATCCAAAGCCCTCCCTGGGTCCCCGGAGCTGTGTCCAAGAGCTGTGCAAGAGCTTCCCTATGTCACTGGCACTCCATGCCCCTACCATGGGGATTTATCAGCAGGGACTTGTACATTACCAGACCCCAAAATGGGGTCTGGAGTGGTTCACCATGATATCTAAATGATGGGAGGGTCCAGACTGCTGTGGAAGGACCTGGAGAGAACCAGAGTAGGAACAGAGGGACCTGGAGAGCAGTGGCACCCTAACAGAGGAGGTTGAAGGGGACTAGACCTGAAACAAGAGGTCTGAGGGGGTTAAGGAGGTTGAAAGATGTGGTCTGGAGAGCTCCAACAGAAGTGTCTGGAGGAGACTGGAGGACACCATATCCCCCAACTGTTTTTGCAACCTGGCTGGACTTGAACTTTCATTGCACTGGTTGGAATTGCCCCAATATTCCTCTGAATCTTTAATCTTGTTGACTTTTTTCCTTATCTAATCTTGTGTCGTTGGCAGTGAACAGCTATTTTCATTATTTTCATCTACAATTCTTGTCATATTTACAGACAAAACAATCTTGCCTGGTTAAAAGAACAGGTATGTTTACAGAAAAGTCTGAGTTCAACAGAGAGCTGACAGCTCTTCTCTTGTAACAAATGGCACTTTGCAGTATTATGCAATAAAGAAAACCACAAGGTGTGTCATGAAGCAGAGCTTCTAAATCAAGGAAACGTTCAGACTCTCATTTTCACCCTTTAATCTTCCAAGTTTCAGGAAACAGTGATAGCCTTGCCTGAGCGCTGACTTTGCTGGGACCCAGCACACAACTCTCACCATTCCTGAGGAGAGAGAATGGCTTCAAATTGTGCCAGGGGAGTTTTAGGTTGGATATTAGGAAGAATTCCTTCACTGAAAGGGTGGTCATACACTAGAACAAGTTGCCCAGGGCAGTGGCGGAATCACCATCCCTGGAATTGCTCAGAAAACATGTGGCACTTGGGGACATGGGTTAGTGGTGGCCTTGGCAATGCTGAGGGAATGGTTGGGTTCACTTGTCTTAAAGGGCTTTTCCAACCTAAATGATTTTGTGATTCCTTGATTCACTGTTCCCTCCCATCACTTGATGCAATGTTAAAGACACTGCTCTCACCATAAACCAGCATGTCACTGGTTGCAATGTGAGGGCATGGGATGATCCAGAGGAGCCTCCGAATACCAGGAAGCCCCTGCGAGCTCTGTCCGTACAGACATTCTTTCACAGGGTTAAGCATTGAATCAAGCCACAAAATCTGTGATCCTTTTTTGCTTCTATTCACATATTCAGCCTCTTAAGAATTTAAGCTGCAGTCCAGGAAAAATTGTCCATGGCAGTGGGTGACTCTCATATCTCCCAGCTGTGGGGCACAATGAAAACTGCAGTGGGATCTAAAGTCTCTTCCACTCTCCTTGCTTAAATAAATTTCTGGAGTTTTTGAAGCCGTGTGTTCTCCTAGTGGCTTTCCAGGGGCCTGACAACTGCTTCTGCTGTGTCCCATATTTCCAGATAAGATGGGAACTGATTCCCGAACAGGAGGATACATGGAAAATGAAGAAACCATCCTCCAGCATTCTGTCTTCTAGTGCTGCCAGTCCTATCTACAGAGAAGCCATCTCCCACTTTCCTGCCTGAGCATGGGTTCACAGTCTGGAAGAGAATGGAAGGGATGGAAGAAAGGTTTACTAAAGGATGAGGAAGGAAGAAGTTTGCTTCATGAGGGGGAGCTGAAGGTTTTATTCAGGAAGTTTGGTCCATGGGAAGGGGAATAAAGCTGTAGCCCCTGAGGAAGGATTGTTTTTCTTATGGAAGAAGTGTTCTAGCTGCTGCTCAGGACTGGAGTCCCATTTAGGCCTTGTAAGATGAGCATTTTCTGTGGATGGATGTGCAGTAGCTTGTCCTAGTGTGTGTGCTGTTATCATTGTGCTGGAAAGTCACAGATGCCTCTCCATGGCTTTCCAGCCCTGGGCACTGTGCCTGCTGCTTGAGGGAGGTCTGGAAGGAGCCACCAAGCAGCCCGTCCTCACTAGTGTCTCCCCATCCTCTTAGGCTCACCTAGAGCACCTCCCATAGCTATGAAGTGTCTCCATGGCAGGCAGGGATATGCACCAAGGAGGATTCATAGCCTTGGGTGTTGAATCTTTAAAGGAGAGCTTCCAAAGGAGGTGATAATGTCACTCCAGGGCATCACACAGCTGGATACACCCCTGAACACCTCAGTGATGTTGTGGTGCTACTTCCTGAACATCCCTTGCTGTTGCTGTCACTTATCCAAAAAGGGTTAAAGTTCTCTTTTAGTGTGGCAGCCTTTCTATTGTTAAAGCTGGACAATCTGGTTTTATTAAATGTCACCTCTGTGCTGCTGTGAAGTTTTCCTCCTCTACTTGCCCTACAATTTCTGTGCTGTAACCTGTTACTTATCACTTTTATCTGTTTCATCCTGCTCACTCTGTCCCTTTATAAGCTCTACCCTTCATCTATTGGAGCAGGAGATGCACTGGATACAGTTCTGTAAACTTGTGCCCTGGACAAGGGCAGATCTGCTTATACAGGCTATTGACAGTTTGTAAATAAATCCACAGCTTGAAATATAGGAAAAATATACCATTGGCAGGTGAAGAGGAAACTTTGTATGTTTGAAGTTGTACCCAAATTAAGTCCTTAATCATTATTAAACTTGAGGCATCATGGTTCACACCTGGGATTTAAATGTGTCTCTGTCATTCAAGGCCACGTTAAATGGGGCTTGGAGCAGTCTGGTCTAGTGGAAAGTGTACCTGCCCATGGGACAGGGTGGAATGAGATGACCTTTAAGGTCCCTTCCAACCCAAACCAGTCTGGGATTCTGTGATTCTATGATTTCTATGAAAACAGAGCTGAAGGAGCTCACAGGAACATCAGAGGTGTCAAATGAAGAAGGGGAGGATGCTTTTGCCATTAGGATGAGAAATAGGAATGCAATAATAAGCTCTTTCTTCTGTTTGTGTTGCTGGAGTTTAATGAACTTGTTCCTACAACTACTTTTTAGCAAACACCATCAGTGGTTTACACAGCTCTGGGTTTATACTGGGATTTAGGGGTGAAGATCTGCAGCCTGAGCAGGTCCAAGACGTAATGTTAGCAATACCAAGAGACTGAGAGAAAAGAAATCTGCATCTTCTCAAGATAGAGGAGATCTGCTGCTTGGTCAGATAACTAATAGATAATTATTGCCCTGGTTACCTGGATATCTTGTACACTGATGAATGCACATTGGCCTTTGTGAGCAGGATACCCTGGGTTGTCTGGAGGCTCCAAAGATTGCACTGGAACACCACAAATCCCAGCTGGCGGTGACATGGGACTGCTTGCCTAACGTGTGAAAGCCTTGGGAACTGCACTGAGACTTCAGTAATGGACATGACACATAGTGCGAAGGCAACCTTTGCCTACCAGGGGACTGGAGCCATGGGAGCAGCATGGGGCTACCTGCCCACAAGGATGTGTGTCCTCGAGGGTGGACAGTGTGCCTGTCCAAGGGCAGTGGGGGTCACCAGCCTGCCAGTGAGATGTAAAGGAAAATTCCTTGTCTGAACTGGCAATTCCTTGTCTCCGGCCCGGCAGTCCCACTGGCACCACCCGAGCTGGGACCGAGGTCCCTTCCCAGCAGTGGCACCACTGATCCCACTAGACTCCCCACACCCCTCACACTCCCCCAGTCACACCAGGTTTCCTCACCAGCTTGACCCCAGGTTTCCCACAGCAGAGTCACAGACGTCTGGATGCTCAAAATAATTTAGTTTTGGTGTAACAACAGAATTGGTGCCTCTGAGCAGGGATCCAAACAAAGGAAGCCCTGGGCGTTTACACCTCCACAGTCCAAGCACAGGGAAGTCTGGAGTCATCGGCTTCTGACATGTCTCCGAGTGTCCCTCACCTGGCTGTGCACAGCTCTCTGTTCCCCTCTGCTGGGAAGGGGCCTCAGTCCCAATTCAGGTGGTGCCACTGGGACTGCCAGGGTGGCTCCTGCATGGTCAGACAGGGAAGTTTCCTAAAGAGTCACTTATGTTAATGATACTTGTCACAAACACAAAAAAAAAAGTAGCAAAGCCACCAAGCAGGTACCTGGACTTCTGCCTATGCACGTTTTGCAAGGAAAGCTGGATAGATAAGGTGGAGCCCCTGGCAGGGTGATCAGAGTCACTCCGGTGCTGGGGGCCACCTTCCACTTTGGCTTCAAACATCACTTTAGGGGAGAAATATTGACTTTGCATTTTCAGTTTCTGAAAACCTGGCCTTCACACATCTTTGTCTTTTTTTTCTTCTTTTTCCCCCCACAGATTTAAAACAACATCTTTTTGGTAGCAGTTTCCTTTATCATACATGGTTTTATTTTATTTATTTTGGTTTAACAAGAGCTGTGAAAATATTTGAACAGTAGGAAGGATTGGCTCCCTAATCCTGGGAGGTTTAAAAAGCTGATTGATGGCAAGAAAATTCAGCATTGTCTTTTGTTATCAGTGAAACCAATGTTCAAAGGATTAAATTATTTCTACTACTTTCCCGTTGGTCCACTGAAGTACAGTCCTTTTCCCTTCTGAATATCATGGAATCATGGAATGGTTTGTGTTGGAAGGGGCCTTAAAGTTCATCCCATTCTGCCCCCTGCCATGGGTAGGACACCTTCCACTATCCCAGGTTGTTCCAAGCCCCAGTGTCCAACCTGGCCTTGGATACTTCCAGGGATCCAGGGGCAGCCACAGCTTCTCTGGGCACCCTGTGCCAGGGCCTCCCC
>WAAG01084860.1:25016-98573 GCA_013390105.1 Tichodroma muraria | reverse complement strand
GCTGGAGCCGCGCTGCCGCGGTGCCCGCGCCCGCTGCTCCTTCGCTCCTGCTCTGGTTTCCCCAGGCCGTGTCCCGCACCCCCTGCTGCTGCCGGGACCTTTCCACAGCTCCAGCTGCGGCCGCCGAGCTCCTGACACATCCCGTGCTGTGACACCCTGGGCTCTCTGCTCACCCCGGCCGCCTGTGACAGTGACTGCACCAAAAGAGGTGCCTGTGGTAAAAAGACTCACTGCGCCCTGATTCTCTTTTGTTATTAACACCATAGTTATTGTTGTTTGTTTATCTTGTTATATGCAGTATATGCAGTAGTTATATGCAGTAGTAAAGAACTGTTATTCCCATCCCCTTACATCTTTGCCTGAGAGTCCTTCTCAATTTCGGGATTGTAACAATTCGGAGGGGGAGGGCTTGCATTCTCCATTCCCAGAAAGGGGCTCCTGTTTTCCCTGGCAGATACCTGTCTTACAAACTAAGACACCCTCCCAGGGAAGAATTTCTTCCTAACCATCTGTCATAATTCACATTGAAATGAATTACATAGGTTGGCCCAGGACTTTGTTTCTTTCTAAGTATTGGCACAACTATACCTTTGGGATTGTCCATATTTCTGTCCATGTGATTTTGCTGGAGACAACTTGACTCTGCTCTCATTCCTTGTCCAGTCTGTGTTATCCCCAATAATCAGCAATTATTTTATAGGAATTCACAAATCCCTGATGGGACACAACTTTGTTTTGCCTGGACACAAATAGTGGCAGGCCCACCATTCACACATGCTGTATGTGGACCTCGGGATGCTGCACAAATGCATTGGCAAAACAATCCATTTCTGGCTTCCTAAACCTTCAGAGACGTCAACCCACAAGGAAAAAGAAGCTGAATTCCACCATGATCTTTTACCATCATAAAATTCAGCTGATCTCTTTCACTTGCAGGGAAGAAATGTGTGTCTTCATTCCTTTTTTAACTGATTTTTCAAGAAGGAAGTCAGAAGGAATGGAGAAGCATGCATTTTCTAGCTCATTCCCGGAAAGCAAACTAGCAGATATTTCCTCTTGGCTCAATCTGGTCCCATTTTCTTGGCCACACCCATCTTAGACCCAGCTAATTTCTGCCCTTTTGCAGGTATATAAGGAACTGACTTCTCTCTCAGCCCTGCCAGTGCTGCAGAGATGGCAGGTAAGATCAGTGCATTTTCATTCTATATCTGCATTTGATACTTCTGGTGTGGATACTGGTGCGTTCCATGGGTGAACCCAAGGAGATGGGAGGCAGAGTGGAGCATTGGGACCTAGTGGTGCTTCATTCCTCCTTCTCCCCTGATGTATATTTAATTTCTTGTGAGAAGTGAGCAAAGACAGCCTGATTTATTCCTCATTCAGAAATATTCTGCAATATTTTATTGCAAGGAATAAGCAGCTTTCAATCCCCAGGAAGATGGTCCAAGAATTTTCATGGATTGTAAATGTAAGATAACCTCTCCCACTGTAAGAAATTTTTTAGTTCTTCCAAATTTTGTCTTTGTCCTGTTCTAAACAATTAAAAAACTGACTAAATTACTTAAAGTAAATCTAGTTGCAACCTTTGGGCTAAAAATCTCCATTTGGGGAAGGTGCTCTGCCACAGTGGGAGACACAGGTGGAACAGATAATACACATTTCTGCTGTTAATGATAATGTGAAACAGGAATAGAGATGAATTTCAGGGAGCAGCAGGAAGACTGGCAGGCATGGTTGAAAGACCAGTGATAGACGTGGCAGATTTTTTTGTTCAGCATCAAGACAGAGGGAGCAGAGGGGGATTTGTGGGGTCACGCTCCTTTCTACCAGCTGCTTGTGGACGTTGCCAAAGACAGGACTACAGGACATTGCCCTCTTCCAGCTCACCTTCCCAATATTCTCTACCACTGAGGCTGGACTGTACCTGACTGCCTATTCCTTGGCAGCTACTCAGCCCAGAGAGGTGTCCCTGTGTCCTGCCAATACCTACAGCCCCAGCCCCATCCTAAGTCCCACTGACAGATCTGGACAGAGGGAAGCTTGATTTTATTCCTGGGTCCTGAAAGAGATATTGAAACCAAACATGTCAATCTGTTCTGACCCCTCACTGAAGCCTTGCCCATTGAGGATTTATGTTGCATTTCTCTCTAGGCACAAGCCCAAGGATAACTCTCCTGGGATCCATCATCACTCTCTGCATAGCTGGAGCAATGGGCTCCTTGGGGAATGGTAGGTTCCTCTTTGTCCTTCGGCTGCTGCTGTACTGGAAAGGGTGTGAATCAAAACTCAGCCTGAGTTCCCAGTTAGACACAGCTCCAATAAAGAATTGAAATATCCTGTAGATTGATCCACTAAAAATGAAGTTGATAACAGAGATTTGCCTAAGGAAACTCCCTATTTAACCAACATCACATCTGTGTAAATCATCATTTTATGACAGGGAACCTGGGACAGAGATCATATCTTTGGCTGTTTCTGTGCACTTTCCCTTGGGAAATGTGTGGAGCCCCAGGAGCAGCTGAGGGAGCTGGAAAGGGGCTCAGCCTGGAGAAAAGTAGGCTCAGGGGGCCCTTCTGGCTCTGCACAGCTCCTGACAGGAGGGGACAGCAGGGGCGGTCAGGCTCTGCTCCCAGGGAACAGGGACAGGAGGAGAGGAAATGGCATCAAATTGGGCCAGAGTTTTAGATTAAATATTGGGGAAAATTTCTTCATGGAAAAGATTCGGAAGCATTGAAACAGGCTTCCCACGGCAGTGGTAGAGTCACCATCCCTGAAAATGTTAAAAAACCCTGTGTATGTGGCAGCTTGGGCATGGTTTAGTTGAGAACAAAGATTCTGGTGTATGTTATAATTGAGTATCCTCAATTTCTACTTTTTCTTCTTTCATTTTTTTGGGCAGAGGTCTCAGAGGTGTTGTCAGATTTGTCTCTCCTAAGCATCATTACTGAGGCCAGGCAGTTGGTAGACACCACGTATTTACAGGCTCGAAAAAGGTGAGTTCTTCCTGAATGACAGTCCCAATATTTTAAGGCAATAAGATTAAATATATGTGTGTTTTCTCTGTTTTCCAATGTATATTTATTATGGAGTGCCAGGGCTCTCCTTGTTGTAGCTGGAGGGATCCTTTTGCCCAGTTTGGCTGGATTCTGGTCCCAAGACCACCACCATGACCTCCAAGTATTGTTTCCTCACCTACACTGCCATGAGCATCTCTCACTGGTTCATAATGCTTCAGACATGCCGGACACATGTGAGTCCTCTCCTGGCAGCAGGAGTTCTGCCCCTCTCCGGAAGGACTGGAGTTGTGCAGATGGACACCCTGTCCCAGATAAGTGTCAGTGGAAGTCAAATCCCAGGTATTGTCTGTGGTTGTCCCAAAAGGCTGGTTCCAGACAGTGGGATGATTTGGGAAAGAGTCTCTTCCCACCCATCCTACGGAAGTAGCAAGACAGAGCCTTGGAACCAGAAGGAGATGGAACAGGAGTGAGGTTGTCCCTCTGTTCACAGAATACACCGTGCAACATAATACATGTAAAATTTTATCCAGTCACAGTTCATTGATCTGGATTTCCACATGATAGAACAAAATTTATTGTGACAAGGAAGTGTGAATGCAAACTTGAAGTAAGGTATTACAGTGCTTTGTTTGTCAAAACCATCTGAGCTGACGTGCTGATGTGCAGAGAGCTGGTCCTACTGGGCAGGGCCTGCGTGCGACCCTGCAGTGTTGTCACAGCTAATTACACCCAGTCCAGCATGACTCCAGCATGTGGCTCCTCCACAGAGGAGCTCTGATTTCAGAGAAGGTGCTTCATGGAACTCTTTTATGTTCAGCTTAAAGAGAAATCTGGAGGAAAAGACTGTCAACCCCATGGATTTCCTGAAGCACCTAAAGGACCCCATAGGAAGAACAAGATCTGCAGTCCGTGCTGCTGATTACTTAGAAACTACTTTGAAACTTCTCAAAAGGAGGCTGCATCTCTCCAGGGAACAGAGTTTCAATGTCACAGGTAATGTGATTTAGACCAAAATGTCTTACCAAGAGCTAAGAGCAGGAAATGTGCCACAGCAGGTGACAGAGAGAAGCTCTTCTGTGACCCAAATAACCAGGAATAAAACACTTCCCCAACAGGGGAATAGATTTGAAGGTTGCTCAGAGACAGACCAGACCTTTGGGTGTTTTATTCATCATCTTTGAGAGTGCATGTCTCCTATCCTTGTAAAAACAGCCTGACAATACCTGGTATAAACCTGGGACAAAACCCACTAAAGACTGTAATGACTGAAAACCTTCCATCTTCCACTTCTGCTCCTCACACTTGGGTTGTACCACTCTGCAAACTCACTGTTTTGTTCCCAGCTGGGGTAGAACCTTCCTGGCAATGATGCTCTCCACATTACCCTGGAAAATTTCTTCATACCCACCCAGTTTCCCTAGTCCAGAGGGGGTGGATGATCCACAAAAGAGTTTAGGCACTGAATTAACAATTCCAATCCAGATGTTTTATGTCCAATTCAGCTGGCTCAAATGTTGACCTAGAACACTGAGAAGCTGAAACAAAAAAAGAAGAGTAGGATCAGATGTTACTTTAAAGGGTTTCTCTTGCAGACCTGCTAAGCAGGAGACAGAAGGAGATGATTTCCAAGGGCACTGGCTGTGACTACCAGACTCGTTCCATTAAATGTCCAGAGAAGGACTTTTACCGGACCATTACTGGGGAATGCAACAACAGGTAGAATTTATGTGTGCACAAGGAGAGTCTCAAGTCTGTGTTCTGACCCAGGGTATGCTCAGTTTAGTAAGCCTATAACAGAGGATTCATTTCTACCTTTGCCTGTCAGGAAAAAGATGTAATTTCTTGAAAATCTCAGATTTGCACCCACTGCCCTTTATGCGCTGTTTTGGATGAAGGAAAAGACTTCTTGGGGTGGGGGCAGGTAAGAAGTTGAGGAAATTTTGAGGCTATGACTCAGTCTCTCATTTTGTTGAAGGCTACAGGAAAACATCCCTCCACTCTCCCACAGGGATAGTACTAATTTCCCCAGCTGATTCAGATGATAATATTCAGCTGTTGATGTATCTCTGTGATGAATAAGGGTGGAAATTAAATAAGACTTTAATTCTTGGCTCTTTCAACTTTGTGTATTGTACATCCTTTATCTGAGAAAATTAGTTCTTCAGGTGTTTTTGCACAGTTTCCTTCAGGTTCAAAGCTGCGATCAAACATTTATTTTCTTTTGAATTTTTTTTTTTTTAACCAGAAAATGACCACATTCCTACTCTGACAATAGCAGTCAAGGCTCTTTGTCCTGCTGTGTCAGTGCCAGCCCTCAAATCTGAGTGGGACTTGCATCCAATGTGCATCTGGCATGAAACAGATGTGCCAGATGTGATGACATAGCACAGCTCTGCATAAGTGTGCGGGGAGCTCTCACTCACTGGGGTTTTCCAGTCTGTTCCCATGGACTCCAGGGCCTCCAGCCCCACAAGGACAGCGTTGTCTGTCTGCCCAGGAAGGGTGTGGAGTCTCTCTCACTGAGGATATTCTAGAACTACCTGGACACACTCCTGTGCTATGTGGTCTGAGAGGGCTCTGCCTGAGCAGGGACATGGGACCAGGTGACCCCAGTGTGGTCTCTTCCAACCCAACCCATTGCGGGATTTTGTGTCCATGCTGATTTGAGGTTCAGGGTAGGGTTGTCCTTGGCCTTGTTGGGCTGCTGGAGAGATGCAGAGGCATTGGGCTTGAGGGATCCCTGTGGTGTTAATATTTTCCCAAGGATCTTGCTCAGCTTGAGGCACACCCCATGAGAATAGTTTGCCTGCAAGGGCAGTAATAGCAATCAGAACAAGACCCTGGTGGTTCTGAGTCCTTAACATTTGATGGAATTGCTTTGGCTCTGGCACAGTCATTTTCCTAGGACATGCTCTTATTTCACAGCACACTGCTGTAAACACTGGGTATTCCTCTCCTTTTCCAGTGCAGAATCACAGAATCATTTAAGTTGGAAAAGACCTCCAAGATCATCAAATCCAACCTTTGATTCATCCCCACCTTGTCAACCAGACCAGAACCCTGAGTGCCACGTCATATAGACAGACATTGCCTGAGTTTTGTGCCCACAGGGCCACAGATCATTGGCTCAATCAGAATTATTGTTCTTCTGAACACAAAATGCTGACTCTAGCAATTCAGACTTTTCGGAGCAGTGTAAGGCAACACCACAATGGCCACAGCTGCAGGCTGAGAGGGTCTGAGAGAAAACTTCCCCAAGGGGCAGCCTTGGGACAGATCCCCACAGAGGTGGAGAATCTTCATCCTTGGAAGCTTCCAGCCCCCAGCTGGACAAGACATGACCACCCTCACCATCCTGATGGCCCTGCTGTGAGTCTGATTTTGAGAGGATAGTGAAGATAGAGGTGGTACAGAGATTTAAATGCCAGATAAAATTAATGTAGGTTTAAATGACAGATGAAATTAATAGAGTGTCACAAGGCAACTTTTTAGAAAAAGTTGATTTTTCTTCACAGTAATAACCTTGGTATAATTTTCTTCTTGGTGTTTTCCCAGTTTCATCCCTGTTACCATAGTGCTCAGACATGAATAAAGGGCTGTGAAATGTTGGTCTGTACAAGGCTGCTGATCTTTGAAAAAATAGCATAAGTTGTTTTTCTGGTGATGCTGCAGAAATCACTCCCACCTGGGGTCCTCCAACCGTGCCTTCGCACGCTGGCTCCCAGCCATATACGAAGATGGAGTGTCTGTTCCCAGAGGAGCAAGTGAGGGAAAGCACTACAATGGATTCCCACTCCCACTGGTGAGAGCTGTTATCCTAATCCAACCGTGAGTATGGACACTGCCCTCAATGCACCCATCAGGAAGGGAGCAGTGGCAACATCTGGAGTGTGAATTGCTTGATCTTTGATCTCGGGTTGCTTTTCCACAACTGAGTTATGGCTCAGGTTAACATTTTTTGTTGGAGACAGACACGAGAAAAAAGGTTGTGGATGCTTCTCTTGGCAGTTTCCAAAGCATGCATCCCAAGGATTGCTGCAGTCAGTGCTCAAGGACACCAGGAGGTTTGAACAAACCACAAGGCTTAGGGGTTCCTCAGCCATGTTCTTGACTTTCTGGTGTTCACAAACAAGTGTCAGCTGGAATAGGTTTTCCGTGAAGCTGGGTTTGTCTGAAAGATTGTGTAGGCTACTTTTACACCCAATTGGATGGAGCTGAGGAATGACATGGAGCTGTGTAATGCCATAATTAGCTCTTAGCAATTTATCTGAGAACATCTTGTGCATGATCTACAATTACCTGAAAGGAGTAGGTGGGGTTTGGCCTCTTCTCCAAGGGAACAAGTGACAGGACAAGAGGAAATAGCTTCAAATTATACTAGAGGAGGTTTAGGATATTAAAGAAAAATGTCTCCACTGACATAGTGGTTAAGCAGTGAAGCAGGATCTCTGGGGCAGTGGAGGAGACAGTCCCTGGAGATGTTTCAAAAACAGGTAGATATGGCACTTCTCAATATGATTTAGAGGGAATGAGGATACTCAGTCAAAGATTGATGATCTCGGAGGTCTTTTCTGACCTTCATGATTCTGTGGATTCCAAGATCTCACAGTGGGAGTTCAAGTCAGAGGCAAATCCCCCTGTGGCAGAGACAGTCACATTTTCATTTTGGTTTTCTGCAGGTTCGAAAAGTATCCAATGAAATTGCTTACACAGCGAATGAGGACGTTACTGCAGACTGGCAGCTCTCGCTGGTCTTCATGCACTGGGGCCAGTGGGTCAACCATGACATTGACCTGGCCCCTGCCAGTGGGGAAGGAGCCAGCCTGGAGCTCCAGTGCCACACCAGCTGTGCCTTCAAGCCCCCCTGCTTCCCTATTAAGGTACCCTGACTCTCACCTGTGCCGTGCTCTTTTACAGCAGTAAAACCATGGGACTTTCTGAGGCATCACTTGGCTTGTTTGCTTTAGTTCCCCCCCGACGACCCGCGGAGGCTGAGCTCCGCCTCCTGCATGCCGTTCGTGCAGTCAGCCTCCGTGTGCAGCCCCGGGACCTTCCACCGCGAGCAGCTCAACGCCGCCACGTCCTTCCTGGACGCCAGCACGGTGTACGGCAGCGACGGCTCCCTGGCGAGGAGCCTGAGGAATCTCACCAACCAGCTGGGCTTGATGGCTGTGAACCAGGATTTCATGGATGCGGGGCTGGAATTGCTGCCCTTCGAAAACACGACGCACAGTGTTTGTGTTCTCACCAACAAGAGTGCCAACATCCCCTGCTTTAAAGCAGGTAAGGTGCAGCTGGGGGGTTGTTTTCAGTGGGTCATAAAGTCAAAAAGGGACAGATATCTCCTTATAGGATCCTTGTGGGTCCCTTCCAACAGAGAATATTCTGTGATTCTGTGATATTTGAATGAGGCACTTTAAGACATGACTATGTAAGGTGAAAGACAGGGAATCCTCCTCCCAGTTAGAAAAGAAAAATAATCAAGTAATAATTGATTAATAAACATAAAAATTATTTTAATTTCTCAGAAACATTACAGGAAATTGTTCTTCCTTTATAAAGTCTTTTCAAAAGCAGGAGAAATTTTCAATAAAATAGCCACCAGTGCTTAAAACTTCTCAGAAGCTTTTATTCTTCTACCTAGAATTCACTATTCATTACTTGAACACCAGTGTCAGCTTGTCAGCACTGACAGGCTGAGAAAGTTGAGGCTGTTCAGCCTGGAGAAGAGGGGGTTGTGTGGAGACCTCACAGGATCTGAAAGGACTACAGGGAAGCTGGAGAGAGACTGCATCTCTCTCCATAACTGTAACTGAGTAACTGTAGTGGGAGGACAAGGGGGAATGGCTTCACACTGAAAGAGAGTAGATTAAATTAGATATACAGAAGAAATTGTTCCCTTTGAGGGTGGGCAGGGTCTGGCACGGGTTGCCCAGAGCAGCTGTGGCTGCCCCATCCCTGGAATTGTCCAGGGCCAGGCTGGATGAGGCTTGGAGCAATCTGGGGTAGTGGAAGGTTAAAATGGGATGAGCTTTAAAATCCCTTCCATCCTGTGATTCTATGATTCAGTTTTCAACCCAATCAAGACTCACAATTAAACACTCTTAAGCAATTGAGTTAATTGATTAAATAATTAACTAACACACCCTACATCAGAAGAAAAGTTTAGAAGTTTGTCTAAAATTTAACAAACTGAAAACAAACACAGACAGAACTTATTCAAATTTCAAGTGATCCATCACAGGCATAACATAAAAAATATATATATATAAATGTGAAACTTGCAAAATAAATCATAAGAATACAGAGTTGTCACATTTCCTCATTCTTGGCCATGAGAAGGGCTCCTTGCTGAGTGAGGAGATGCTCAGTGCTTCTTCCATCATCTCACTGAGTCCCCTCCAGTTTTCATAGGATCACAGAAGGGTTTGAGTTGGAAGGGAACTTAAAGACCTTCCTGTTACACCACCTTTCACGGGCAGAGACACCTCCCACTATCCCAGGTTACTCCAAGCCCCATCCAACCTGGCCTTGGGCACTTCCAGGGATGGGGCAGCAGCAGCATTATTGCCAGGAACATCACCACTTGTTACTTGTCTGTCATAACACAAAAACTTGCTTCTGAAATTGAAAGCAATGTACAAAATTTCTAAAATATTTTCATTTTAGGTGACAAACGGGTGACAGAAAACCTGGGACTCTCTGCAATGCACACTCTCTTTGTCCGAGAGCACAATCGCCTAGCTACGGAGCTGAGGAAATTAAATCCCCACTGGGATGGGGAAAAGCTTTACCAGGAGAGTCGGAAGATCGTGATTGCCATAAACCAGGTACTGATTACTGTTCGCTGTTTATCATCTACACACTTAGAAATGGTTTTTCTTCCAGGCAAAAGGAGGAAAAGGTTTTGCTTAATCAGTGGAGTTATTTCTGGGAGTTGGAAATTGTGAATGAGGATGGTCCATCTGAGATAGCATGGATATCCAGAGCTTTTTTTATGCATCACATTACTAATTTAGCAATTATTTATTGTATTAATGTATAAATTAATTATTAGATAAAATAATTTCACGTTTAAAAATAATTTAAATCCATTATGACAAACTTATTCCATTGCTACAGCTCTTTTTTCTGAAGATCTTAGTGAATTCTGCTGCAGACAGTCCACATTCATTCTCTGCACTTGACTTTTGATGCCATTTCTGTTGCAGCTGCTGGTAACTTGCTGTGCTCTTGTGCATTTTCAGATCATAACATACAGAGATTACCTCCCACTCCTGCTGGCTGAGGAGACCAGCAAGTGGATCCCTTTGTACAGTGGTTACAATGAGAAGGTGGATCCAAGGGCCTCAAATGTTTTCTCCCTGGCTTTCCGATTTGGCCACACGTCGGTGCAGCCTTTTGTGTCCCGTTTGAATGAGAGCTTTCAGCCTTTGGGTTCCTCCTCCCATGTCCCTCTGCATTTGACCTTTTGTGCTCCATGGAGAATTGTAAAGGAAGGTAAGAACACAGAGCAGTGGTCATGGTCTGGTCCTGAGGTGGAGATCAGCTGGTCAGGCATGCGGAATTACAGAATCCCAGTATCATTTAGATTGAAAAAGATTTCCAAGACCATCAAGTCCAACCAGTGACCCACACCTTGTCACCCAGCCCAGAGCACTGAGCACCATGTCCAGTCATTCCTTGGACACCTCTCAGCTCAGCAAGACCTGACAGTGGGATGTTCCACATCCACTCAGATGGTACAGCTGCTGCTGCTCTAGGAGGCAGGAGACTCCCTGTGCCAAATGTCAATCCACCAAAGTCTATGTCAATCAAAGCTCTTATATACTCCTATAACCAGGAGACATGGACAGAGGGTGATGCATCCAGTTTAACTGAGCTAAAGCTGCAGCATTCCTTTCTAGAGCTGCCCATCCCTCTTACTGGCTCTAACTGGAGTTATGGGGTCCTGCTATGACACAGATGAGATCTCCAGATAAGTCTTTCTGAGGAAGACAAATGTCTCTTCCAAAATGGGTTAATTAATTAGGAGAAATATAATTACACATGTGCAGCCAATTTTCCTGTGTTTTGCTCATACTGTCTCCTTAATTGCTATGAAAAAGATGTGGACAGTCAGACATGAATTAATTCTATCACTACATTTAATGCTTTAATAAATGTCTGTCAATTAATAGTGAATTATAAACAAAATCTATTGCAAAACCTAAAACCTTGGACAGACCTCCAAGCACCAGGACATAATGGAGCCTGGCAGGCTGAGGAGCAGGAGCAGACTTGGAAAGGGACTGGTGGATTTAGGGGTGTGGAAGGAAAAGCTGAGGGATGGGGTGAGATAAGGAGTTTAGTTACTATGTGAGGCTTTATTTACTGGCATCTGCAGATGTGTACAGATTCATACAAGTACCACTGTGAGGGTGGAGAGGCCCTGGCACAGGGTGCCCAGAGCATCTGTGGCTGCCCCTGGATCCCTGGAAGTGTCCAAGGTCAGGTTGGATGGGGCTTGGAGCAACCTGGGACAGTGGAAAGTGTCCCTGCCCATGGTGGGGGGTGGAATGAGATGGTCTTTAAGGTCCTTTCCAACACAAACCACTCTGTGATTCTATGATACTATGATTCCATATACACATAGTGAAATGAAAATATGGAGATGAAAACCTCACTCAGCCCATAGTAGAATGTTTCAGCTGCATGAAAAAGACCATCAAAGCTGCACCTTGGCACAAAAAATCTTTTCTTGATTTGCAACGACTGCAGGAGGCATTGACCCCCTGATCCGGGGCATGGTTGTAGATCATGCAAAACTCATGAAACAGAGCCAGCTGCTCGTTGAGGAGCTCCAGAACCACCTCTTTGAACAGACAGAGGTGATGGGTCTGGATCTAGGAGCCATGAACATGCAACGGGGAAGAGACCACGGCCTTCCAGGTAAGGAGACACAAATCCACACCTGTGAGTAAGACCTTTCTTCTGCTGCTTATTCCATGAATGAACTAAACTTTTTCTATACTAATGTGAAGAATCATTACCTTGATTTGAGGGTGAAGGATGGACAGACAGTCAAGCTCAGGGAATAAAAGGTTTCTGTATTATAAAAATCTTTTTGTGAGACATTTATGACAAGGACAAAAGGCTTAGAAATCAAAGATGATATTTGGGATAATGTAAGAAAGCGGGTGAGAGACAGTGGTGTATTGCAAAGAGAGAGCATGTGTGGTACAGGAGGTACAGACACAAGTGAGCAAATGCAGCTTTCAGATGGGCTTGAGCAGGTCTCCTGGGCTTTGTTCTTTGCCCATCAATCTTGTCTTGTGTCCCAGACAAGCCAGAGCTCTGAGCAGAAGTGACTTGCAACCACAGGTGGGACTACCCCTGGTGCTGGAGAAGAACAGGTGCTCTTGGGTTAAACACAACCAAATTTCCTCTTTTCTAAGAATTTGATCCTAGAAATTTTACCTCCCAAAGCTGCAAAGACTGATGCATTCACCCTCAGCAGTAGAAAGATACAGCCACCAGGATGAGGTGTTGTCACAAAGACAACTCAAACTGTTAGTTTAGTGTACATATGAGAAAGACCTTTGAAAATGTGACATTTGTTGGGACTGCGTGGACAATAGTGCCTTACAGATCTTTTAATGCCATGAGAAGAAGCAGGCAGTGCTCGTGGGCCAAGAAAGGTGCTGTGGAGATATGGTGGTGGGTCCTGGTCATCTGCTGCTCCTGCTCTTGCAGGTTACAATGCCTGGAGGGGCTTCTGTGGGCTCTCCCAACCCCAAACTATAGAAGAATTATCTGAGGTGCTGGGCAATCCCAAACTGGCCAAGAAGTTCATGACTATGTATGGGACACCGTACAATATCGACCTCTGGATTGGGGCAGTTGCGGAGCCTGTGATTCCCCAGGGCAGAGTTGGGCCCCTCTTGTCCTGCATTATTGGCACCCAGTTCAGGAACCTGCGTGATGGGGACAGGTGAGAGATACATTCCCTGTGGCATTTTTTAGGGGGGAAATGCTGACATTTCCTGTGACACACTACTACAACACATCTACAGCACTCCAGTGAGTGCTCCCAGCAAGGCTCACCCCTTGATTTTAGCCCGGTTGCCAAAGGACTGTTTTTTGCAGCCTGTTTCTCTACACTCATGTGGCTGAGGAGCACCAGCTCCACATCCTGGGGGATCTGCTGTGGCCTCTGCATGAGGTGACTTCCACTCTCAGGGCATAATTCCCTGCATCCCAGCAGCCTGCTGATGCTGTGTGGAAGAGGCAGGCACTCTGCACTGGCCAGATCTGGCCACACCAGAGACACCTCTTTCTAAAGGGGTGTTCCTGGAGGAGGTGGATCTAAACACCATTCAGACCCACCTTGGCCAGGTTCCTGTCTCAGCAAGTAACCAGAGATTATAAACTACTTCTGAAAATTTCATTGCAGATTCTGGTGGGAAAACCCAGGAGTTTTCACTCCACAACAGTTGCAAGCATTGAGAAAAATCTCAGTGTCGAGGGTGATCTGCGACAATACTCATATCAAAAAGATACCCAGGGATGTGTTCAAGATCAACACTTATCCTGAGGACTTCACTGATTGTCAAGAGATTGATGTCCTTGACCTCTCATCCTGGAAAGATGAGCCTGAGAGTGCCAGAGAAGGTACCAGTGGTCTGAGATCTGTCAAAAATAATAAATGCGCCATGAAGTCTCTTCCATGCCTAAAAAAATGAAAGAATTAAGGCTTCCACAGTGACTCTGCCTCCCAAAAGATGATGACTGTCCATTTAGCTACACTCAGACAGCACTGGAGGCAGAGGTGCTGTTAACTGGGTTTCCAGGCAATCCATCACTTTCATAATCCCTTATTCCCTGCCTCTTTCTTTCAAGCAGATGGGAAATCCTTCAAAATCCAGCCTGTTCTGGACCTTGGGAATATGTCCTCTAAAGACCTTATTCCAGGACAACCACAGTCTTTCCTGACAGGAAAGGTGTTGATGAAAAAATCAACTAGAATTAGCTAATCTGCTCCAAGGCCCTACCCTGCTGCTCCAAGTTCCTGCTTTCCTCTCATCTTCTCCAAAGTGTTAAATCAGTTTAAGGTATAGCTGGAGTAGGTTTGACACTGTATGGCCTCACACACCAGTAGTTGAACACACATGATCAAAGGTTATGATGTGCCACAGTAAAACTTTGTCTTTGTCTGAGAGATGTGGACACTCAGGGTCCTACTGAAACACTTTTGACTAGGGCTCTCCCAACTGAAATGATGTGGGAGAACAGAGACTTGAAGAATGGACTGGACTGGATTGTTTTTCCTCCTGACAACCCATTTATAGATGATCACAATACCTGGGATAACCTACACCGTGCTTCTGCAAGGCACAGACCACAAAGCATCTCCACGCAGTTCCGGTATTGAGTTTGAGTAACTATTTGAGGGAAACACTGTTGTTTAAGACAGATGTTTGCACTTAAAGGCTAAATTATGGTGGCTTCACCCCATTCTTTAGGACCTGAGTCCAGCTCACCTTCTCTCTAAACAACAGTTTTTTCCATTTCTTTTTTTATTGTATTCTTATGGTCATTAAAATGTGCTGAGCTGCTTCCTGTGGCACCTTTCTCACCAGGCTTGGGGGAAGTCAAAGTGTTTGTGTAACCCAGAGAGTGAAAATCCGGGGCTAAAAGCAGCTGTTAGAAGCTTAACCTTTTGAAATGGCAACAAATTCCCTCCAAACCCAATTCATTCTAAGGCTGGAAGCACCACAGTGTCTCAGAGGTGCAAGGATACAGGGATGACAAAAAGGTGGACAAAAATGGTGTGTCCAGGAACGACTTTCTGCCTCTCAGCAGCTTTTTCTGCTTTATTGACAGTTTTTAACCCTACTCATCAGACCAGCGTTGGAAACCCCTGATGGTGGCACTGAAACTCCTGCCTGGACATCAGGCTCTGCTGGCTGCTGTTGAGTGAACATCAGCATATGGTTTCCAAGGGGGGAGCTCAAGACTATGTAATCCGTTTTATTTCCCATAATGTGATTTTTTTAAATGTAATTTCTTTCTAAAAAACTTCCAGTAATGTAAGTCTTCAGATGGAAGGGCAATGATATTTTATTTTCTGTTGCCCTAAAAAATTTATCAGAGGCTTTCTGACTCTCTAAAAGTGTAATTATGACAAGTTTTTTTACTTCCCATCCTGAATGGGTGTCAAACCTGCAGGCTGGTATGCTTGCATTGCAATATCAAATTCCTTATCCTTTGTACCTTCTCAGAAATTAGCACACTCATGTAATCTTCACCAAAACTTTCCTGGTTTTGCACAAGAGAAGAAGCTGTTTAGGCTGCTTCTAATCAGCAGTGAGATTTCAGCCTTTGAAGACACTGAAGCATGGCAGCTGCATCTTGAAGCCTTGAAACAAGTTTTATTTATATCCTACAGTGAATCTGTTTGGTTTGGGTTTTCTGGGCAGTATTAAAACACGTCCTTGTGCATTCATCTACTGTATTGTGCATCAATGACAGACTGGGGGCAGAGGGGTTGGAAATCTTTCCATCAGAAAAGAGCCTGGGGGAACAGGGTGACTGTGGCTGAACTGTGCCCAAGTGTGCCCATGTGGGCAATAGTCCAGTGGCACCTGGGCTGTGCCAGACACAGTGTGACCAGCAGGACCAGGGCAGTGCCTGTCCCCCGGTGCTGGCACTGCTGAGGCCCCGTGTCCAGTCCAGAGCCCCTCAGGGCAATACAGACCCTGAGGGGCTGGAGCGTGTCCAGGGAAGGGAATGGAGCTGGGCAGGGGCTGGAGCGTGTCCAGGGAAGGGAATGGAGCTGGGCAGGGGCTGGAGCCCCGGGAGAGGCTGAGGGATCTGGGAAGGGGCTCAGCCTGGAGAAAAGGAGGCTCAGGGGGCCCTTCTGGCTCTGCACAGCTCCTGACAGGAGGGGACAGCCGGGGGGTCGGGCTCTGCTCCCAGGGAACAGGGACAGGAGGAGAGGGAACGGCCTCAGGCTGGGCCAGGGGAGGCTCAGGAATCTCCCCATGGAGAGGGTGGTCAGGCCTAGAAGGGGCCCAAGGAAGTGGTGGAGTTCCCATCCCTGGACATATGCAAGGAAGGACTGGGTATAGCACTCAGTGCTCTGGGTTGATTGAGAAGGTGAGGATCAGCCACAGTTTGGACTGGATGATCCTAGAGGACTTTTCCAATGTAAATGATTCTGTGAATCTGTGTGTGATTCTGTGTAAGTCAGACCTATGTCCAAAACATTCCTTGCCTCTGGTTCATAGCTAAACATACCAGCACAAAAAACCAAATCACATCATGGCTGATGGGCGTCCTCTGACAGAGAAGGCAGAAGGCTGGACTCAGAAATCAGAAGCTGCAGCTCCCAGAGTGTGTTTGAGTTGAAAGATACATAGGTTGTACTAAAAATCATGAGGTCACCATAGAATCATCATAGAATTGCAGAATCAGTAAGGCTGGAAAAGCACTCCAAGATCATCGAGTCCATTAACCCAGCACAGCCAGGTCAACCACTAAACTATGTCCCTAAGCACCAGATATATGCATCTTTTGAACACTTCCAGGGATGATGATTCCATCTGGGCATGGCAGGGATATTAGGCCGCATTCTCCTGCTGTTTGCCTCTGGTTCCTGAGTCCCCAGACATGTCCCTCTTGCACTTTGAAGATGTGCGCAACCCTGAAAGCAAAATCTTCCACAGCTTAAAAAGAAGGCTAAATATGCCAAAGAAACCACCAAGCCCTGTAGACACAAGTAAGGTCTTTAATTCCCCTCTCCCAAAGCTGCCTTGGTTTCTGTCTCTCATGGCAGAGGTACCTCCCAAATCTTCCTCCCCATGGAAGAGGAAGAAAACAGTGTCTTCTCTTAAGTGTGTTCCAGGGGAATGTGGCAGCCCTCAAACCCTAAGGCAGCCACTTCCCAGGCAGCATGATCACAGGCTTGAGATCAATGCCTCTGCCTTGTTGGATCTGAACAGGGAAAGGTGGCTATAAGCAGGCAGCGATGATCACAGGAAGGGCCCAGCTCTGTCTGGGGTCTGGCTGGAGGGACATTCTCAGCAATATGATTACACAGAAATGTCCAGCTGTCCATGGTGTGTCTGTCCCCCTGGATGGCACAGTTCTCTGGGAGGAACACAGCAGCATTCCCCTTGGAAGCTTCTCTCCTTGGTGGATGTTTTGCCTGTCTCTGGTATGTCAGCATTGCAATCCACAGCTGTCTCTGCTGCCAGACCGTCCTGTGGTTGCCATGGCCTCCCCTCAGCTGTGGCACACACAGCTGGAGCTGGAAGATGGGATTGCTAATGGGAAGCTCCGTTCGTCATTCCTGATATCCCCTGGTAGGTGGAGAGCATGGAGTCACGGACCTGCTCCGTCAGGTTGGGAACATCATCTGGGCCCAGGCCCAGCGTCTCCACTTCTGGCAGGATCTGGATGGTCATCTTTCCTGGAAGAAGGAGAGACGGGGAAAAAAAATACATGGGTGGTTTAGAAGAACCAGAGGTGGTACAGCAGGAAGGTTCGTGCCAACCAAGGAAATGCCCTGATTCTCACACCAGTGGTGTGGGAGTCCAGCCACATCCCAAATGCACACAGCAAAAATCCAACCTGGGCTTTTCCCATCCACAGAGAGCACAAGAATCATACATATGGAAACAGGTGAATCTCTCCTCCAACACAATGCAATGTTTCATATAGGATGAGTTTTCACAGTGGAAAGATCTCAGGGTCTGTCTAGATCATGGGCAAAGAGAAGATGTTTAATACAACACATTCAAACTGGCTGTGCACTGTCTACCAATGAAGATTATATACACCAAAATGTATAATTTGTATACCAAATTTAGCACGGTCTCTCCTTCTAGAAACACGCTTTGGGGTGAGAGAAATTGTGGCCAGGATTCCCTGGTATGTCAGATTTCTCTGAGGAAGCACCTACGCAATGGACTGGTGTAAACTGGAACATACTGGGGAGCTGCCATCATGCTCTTCTGTTCTGGCACCAAGAGTCCACTGTTTTGGCCCAGTGGAGACAAGACAGTACCTGCACAGACAGGAATCTGGGGAGAGTCTGTGATGTGTTGTAATGTTCTTGCATGACTTTACACTGCTGGCCTGGAATGAGAGCCAGCAGTGCCAGCGGCAGAGCTGTAGGAAGGAGGCAAAATAAGCATAATAAACCCCATGGGAAGGGGGGAACGAAATGAGCTTCAAGTCCCTTCCAACGCAAACCTTTCTGTGATTCCATGATTCTGTGTTACCTGCCTGCACATCTTACACCCAAAGCCAGGCTGGTACCTCGCTTCCATTGCTCCTACTGAAAGGGCAGTGATGACAAGGCCTTGCTGAAAATTCAGGTCTCTTGGGAACAGACTTCCAGCAAGCACCAGACATGTTCCATGAATGACAGTGTCCAACACCAGGCATGGAGCAGGGCTTTCAAGAGGCTCCCCAGCACACCCAGAGCCACTGCAGACATAGGGAACTGTCCTGACCCACGGACTGCTCAGTGTACAGGAGTCTTGACCACCAACTACAGAGTCAGCTCTGGCAAAACTTCCAGCTGGGGAAGTGGGAAAGTACAAGAAAAGCTAACTAGGGTTCTTTCTTCAGCAGTGCAGGTCCTGCCTGTTGAACAGACATTTGGAAAAGGGCTCAGAGATAAGCTGAGCATGGAATTAGCTAACCATGAATTCCCAGGGTGACTGAAGTTGTATATAGGCAAATGTACATGTAACTGCAGAAAGTCTTTCCTAAACAGCTCAGGGAATTCTTGGAATCTCCATCCTTGGACTTAATACAACTTTTTCTGGACTGTTCACAAAGCTAACTCCTCTGTCTTTAGACCTGATCTTGCTTAAAGCAAAATGTTCAGCCGCTTCAAAGATTCCTCCCCAGAAGGTTATTCTCTGATTTCCCAGAGCAGGGATGTGAAGGGAAGGGAACAGGCTGGCAAAATCCCTGCTCATGGTCCTATTGACCCTCAGGTGGGGGAATACTTCCAGATCCAAAAGACTTTTGTGTGTGAACAGGGAGAGGATAAACCCAGCAGGTAAAAGATGACTGGAAACAGGCAGTTCCATATTTATAATTTGCACCACTCTCTCTTTCCAGATGTGTGCCTGCAAGGGAATGACTACACGCAGGCACAACAATGGGACGAATGAGAATTTCAGACACATATCCTCTCTTCAGGGAACACCAGGGCTAGTCTGGAAAAGAGTGGGAAGTGGCAGAAGTCCATTTTCAGGTGGGTGGCAGCTAAGGGAGCGAAGGAACAGGATGGGTTACTTTTCTCTGTTGGAATTTGTACCATTTTTTCTATGTTTTCCTTCTGAAGCCCAAGACTTGTGTAATTTTTTCCCCTAAAATTTTATCAGTGCTCAGTAGAAATTTTTGTTACCATAAACGTTTCCTAGCTCTCCATGCACCTGCAGATCCAAGGGCAGCATGGGGGTGTCAGGGGCAGCCCCCTGGGGCAGTCAAGGGCAGTGTCCCAGGACTCTGCTGCTTCTCCAAGTGGGCGGTACCCCAGGACTTTGCTGCTTCTCCAAGTTCTCTTGGACAGGTATTGGACAAGCAGTGAGGAATCCAAGGGGAGAGGAAAAAGTGATGCCTGAAATGTCCCATTTCTTCCCAAGAAGACAGAAGCTGCTGTTTTCTGGGTGGCATCTCCACGTTACGCGTGGTCCTCTGCCCACCCCAGCCATGGCTCAAAGGACTGGGCTTGCATCACCACCCAGACCATTCTTTGCCCCAGGTCATCCTCACCTGGTGTAAATTTCTTCTCCTTCTGGTTGTAGAAGCTGTTGTAGGAGGACAGCACTACAGGAATAATGGGGACCTGGAGGGGAGGCAGTCTACAGTAAATATACACATCTCCTTATCCTTCCTCCAAAATTCAACTTATGTTTTCAGGTGAATCCTGCACCTTGTTGGTAATTATCACTGTCAGAGTCACAGCAGACACTCAGAGGATTATTTGAATATTTAGATCATTTAACCCTCACTATTGGGCTTTGTATTTTCATCTCTGTATTTAGGCCAACAGCTGTGGATTGTGAAATTGCTATCTACAGAGGCCAACTCAGCAGAAACTTCCCTTTGCAGGTCCAGGGCTCTTGTCAAGGTCACCCCACTTTTATCACAAGCTGTAACAAAGGTTTTCCACTTGTCACAGAAACAGACCCCTCCTGTGCCACCTGCAAACCCCCAAGGGCTCCTGGATATGCACTCAATCCACAGGGAACCAGGACCCTGGTTTGCTGGTGGACCAGCAAGTCTGATTCTTGTCAAGACTTGGCAATCTGAGTCGGATTTGCCACAGAGTAGGCAAATCACACTCCAGGGGCAGAAGGAAGGTGGGTCTCACCTGGGCTTTCACAGCCAGCTGGAAGGCCCCACGTTTGAAGGGCAACATGGAGCCACTATGGTTGCGAGTTCCTTCAGGGAAGATCAAGACACGCAGCTGCAGGAGGGGGAAGACATTAGGCCAGAAGGACATCCAGGTACAATTCTAAGCCACTGTAGAGGGATGGTGCCCTGCGGCTCCTCTCTGTACCCTGACCTCCATTCATGGGCACACATTCACTCTGTTCTGCTCAGTGCCCAGCCCAGAGACAAAGATCTCTTTCCACCCACATTCAGATTCCTGTTTTCCAGTGGCTCCTCATTGGACTCCTCCCCAC
This sequence comes from Tichodroma muraria, assembly GCA_013390105.1. Taxonomy (NCBI): domain Eukaryota; kingdom Metazoa; phylum Chordata; class Aves; order Passeriformes; family Sittidae; genus Tichodroma; species Tichodroma muraria. The sequence continues at coordinate 77,860 of WAAG01084860.1, read as the reverse complement.
TCACATTGTCCTTGTGCAGGGAGTGTGCCACCTCTGTCAGGGTGCCAATGGACTCTTCCCTCCTCTTGCGGTCAATGAAGATGACTCCTGCCAGCCAGCAGGCCAGGCCGAATGTGCCCATGTACAGGATCTCCTTCTTTGCAATAGGCACACAGCGCCTTGGCAATATCTCCATCATCACTGCAAGGGAACAGCAAGGACAGAACAAGTTGTTATCTGCACTCAGGGTCCCTCTAGATTCTGGGCAACAGCCTTCTGCTCTAGGAGATGCCATGCCTGAAGCTTCTTATAAACCCTGGGGAATTTTGAGGGTCTCCAGACCATCCACTCAGGACTGGCACTGAAGGACAGCAGCTGTGAGAGGGCTGTGACCAGCTGAGAGTCTTGTCCCCATTCCCTTGGAGAGGGTGAAGCTGATGTAGTTTGGAAATGCCTCTGATACCCTAGAGATCAGCCCTGGCTTGGGGCTGGCTGGTGAAGGGCTCTGTAGCAGCCACTCCTGCCCCTCTGCCTGTGGCACCTGGGATTCCATACAACCCATCCCTACAAACACCTGAGGCCAGGAGCAGGAGGCAGGGTCACCACATACCCATGATGTCAAGAGAGGTCTGGTGATTCAGCACCAGGACCAAAGGTTTCTTAGTCCTGAGGTTCTCCTTGCCCTTCACCACTATCTGAATGCCAAAGATGTATTTGAGTGGCAGGGTCAATGTGCGCAAAAACCTGGAAAAAATGCATGGAAATTAGCCAAATAGATGCTGAAATATAGGACCAAACTCTGCATCCAAACCAGCCCACCTCACACACTTCTGCCGGTTTTCCACAGCTTTGACCATGACTTGGAGAATAATTAGTGTCCCTCTGCAGCTAATTATTTAATTACAGAAGTCAAATACACCTCACAGGTTTCCTTCAAGCCATACATGACCAGCAACCACAGCTCCAGAAGTTCCATGGGTCAACCAAATATTAGATAATATCCAGATTCATAGCACACTTTTGTACTCTGCTTTCCTCCCCACCTTGCTGGGTTGGGAATGTGGGCTGCAGTAAACCTGTGCCTAACCCTGCTGGCTGTGGAAAGAGAGGGGTTTGCCTCTAGGTTACATTAGGCTTCAACGCTGGGAGCCCTATTTGAAGACATATTGGCAAAACAGCATCTTAAAAAAAAAAAAAAAGATCAAGCATCATAATCAAGAAGTGAACAAAATTTCTCAAAGCAAAAGGCTGATGCTCAGTTAGGAGACAGGGATTTCCACTGAAGCATAAAATGGAATAACAAATCCTGCTTCTGCAGTGCTTCAGGAGGGTTCAAGCACTGTGGTGCCGTGTAGCAGACTCATCTTCTCGTTCCCACTCAGCCCAGGTTCCTGATTGCCACCACCACTGATCACTCCTAGACACACAATGCATCCTCCAGGTAAGTCCACAGCCTGGAGAGTCTGAATGGAATCTGGAGAGACTAGATGGGCATCAATGGGATGGGCTGGGGGACTGCCAAACCTGGAACACCAGGCTGTCACTGAGCTGATGGGGACACCAATGCCCATGCAGGTGTCAGCACTGCACCGTGGTGATGCCTCAGGTATGCACTGGTTCAGAGTGGGAATGGGAAGAGAATGGGAAGAGCCCCTGGAGTGACTTTCTCAGCATAATTTAGTAATGGAGTGCTTAGCCATGGGGAGGAGGAAAATACAGCACCAAAGACCAGATGAAAGAGCTCTAGTAAAAATAGCAGTATGCATTACATCCAGGATTACCTGCTTTGGCAAACCTGTGTCACCTTTTACATCACTTCTTTCCATAATTTGTTATTGCTTTTATCAACCCCAAACCAGTATTCAAACACACACCCCTTCTCTGAATTACAGAGTCTGTCATCTCCACATCAATGTATACAACTGATCCCTCACCACCACAGCACATCCCCAGGACCATCCAAATCAAAGCACTGGATAGAGTGGATTCTATCAATGCTCAGGGCAGAAAGGAGCCACAGACAACTTACATCATGTTGTCCACGTTACGTCCACGAGGAATACTGAGGATGGCAACCCCAATGCTTATGGTGAAGAGCCACAACTTATAGAAGGTCATCTTGCAGAAGAATCTGAATGAAGGTTTCACCTGGTAGAGGACTAGAAAGGCAATTACCAGACAGGTAAAGGGGTAGTGAAGGAGGAAAAGCTCCATGCTTCCAGCCCGGAGAGTGTTGAGTAGAGCAGTGAACGAGTCACAAGCAGCTGGTAATGTAGAGCAAAGGTAAGACTCCCTCCATCAGCTATGTGTGGGTGGTGCAAAGCTGGAACGAGGTTTGGGAGTGAGGCTGCAGCCAGACTGTGCTCTCTGCTGGGAACTGCACTCACCCTGGGAAGCCAGTTTAGCAACGGCACTGCGGGAGTTCCAGGAGGGCTGGAAGGAAACGGGGCAAACACAGCAGCAAAGTTGTCTGTGTGCAGGGGCTGGCAGTGCTTGGAGAGCCCCTTCAGAGGACTCTGGGAATAGGAACCCTGAGGAATTTTAAGAAAATCTTTAGTGGGGAAGAGGGGGATGTAACGGACAGCACAAACCCTGCCCAGAGAAGCTGTGGCTGCCTCATCTCTGGAAGTGTCCAGGACCAAGTTGGGGCTGGAGCAATCTGGGATAAGTGGAAGGTGTCCCTGACCATGGCAGGGGTGGAACTGTATGATATTTAAGTCTATTCCAGCCCAAACCATTCCATGATTCCATGATTCTATGACACCAGACTGTCTCACTTTGTGCAAACATTGACCTTCACCAAGCGAGCCGGCTGCAAGATGTCCAGCAAATCAGAAATCAGTATTTTGGAGGGGAGAAAAACAGTGATCTGAGCAGCCAGACCCTGCCCTACACATCCAGGCACTGGAGGAACCAAGCTGAGTAGCTGAACATTCCGCATGTACAATGGGAAAAGTGGGAAAAGTGCCACAAGTCTAGACAAAATGATAAAGCAAGAGCAGCAGCTTCCAATGGTTTCTTGCCAGCGGCAGGCACATGTTCAGACAGCATCTGCATAAGCAAGGACTAAATCAGGAAAATGCAGGTATAACTTGGGACTGCTCCAACTGCATTTCATCTACTAAAACAACTGTGTGAAAAGGAACTTTGCAATAGTCAGAATGACTGGGCTGAAAAACAAGTGTTTCATGATTCATCATCTGCACACCAGGCCTTGCTCTAGCAGCTGGCACTTCAAAGGAGCATTGACTCTCAATTCCAGCCAGGCCTGAGAGCTGTAGATTTTCAAAAGGGAATAGCCCAAGGACCCATAAAACCGCAATAACCATAGCCTACACCCTAAAGAACAAAGTCAAATCCTTGAGGTCAGTAAAATGGGCAAGACTCAGTGATATCTCCTGAAGAAACTGAGGAAAGACATAACATAGAAAGGCATTGCTTGTACTCCCTGCTCCTTTGGCTTAGCCAGGGACCCTTCTTCTCCTGATTTTCATTGGAAAACTGGAGAGAGGTGACTGCAGTCTTACCTCCCAGCTCTCCCAAGGCATCCCTGCAACCACAGGAGAGGCAGCTAAAGCAAAGATCTTCTCCACAGCCTCTGAATTGTCCCTGCACCACAAGACAACCCAAGACACTACAAGAGCCCCATGTGTGCACACTGGGACCCTCTGAACTGGTGCTTGCAGAAACCAGGTCCCTGTGGGAGCCAGTGCTTAGAGAAAAAACATGGCTTCTTTCTGCTTCTCCAAGGTTTGATCCAGGAAACCATTCCCTTTCTATGCCTGTCAGGCTTTGCTGTATCTCATCTGTACAAAACTATGTCATTTTGTAACTGAGGGAAGGTTGATTTGATGCACAACTCGTTCATCCTGACCTACCATAGAGAGGTTCCTAAAATGTAATGCCAGTGAAAGGAGCGGAATGGCTGTCCTGCAAGGATGGCCATGCTTTCCAAACCAGGGTGCTGTGTTCAGGCTTCTTTTGTATAAGAAACCTTTGACACAACTCTGCCCACAGAAACCCACCCAGAATGTCAGGGACAAGGAAGTCTGCAAGCACACAACAGTTCACAAACCACTGAAAAGGTTTATTTTAAGTCACTGTCAGCAATTTTCAAAGACTTCACAGAAATATTGCGGTTGGAAAAGACCTCCAGGATCATTGAGTCCAACCTGTGACTGATCCCCTTACCTTGTCACCAGCCCAGAGCTCTGAGTGCCATGTCCAGTCCTTCCCTGGACTCCTCCAGGGATGGGGACTCCACCATTCCCTGGGCAGCCCCTTCTGGTGTCTGGCCACCCTTTCCAAGATGAAATTCCTCCTGATGTCCAACCTGAACCTCCCCTAGTGCAACTTGAGGCAATCCCCTCTCGTCCTGTCCCTGTTCCCTCGAAGCAGAGTCCAAATTCCCCCTGGCTGCACCCTCCTGCCAGGGAGTTGTGCAGAGTAAGGAGGTCTTTGATTCCAACAGCTGGTAAGTGTCTCTGATGAGTATGGAGAAAGCCAAGGACATTCCCAATTCACCATGGACAGACAGGCAGCTCAGATCTAACACAACATTCATGCTCCAAACCTACACATACCAACCTCCACAGCTATAATTTTCTTCTGTTGCAAGGATTCCCAGCACCTGGATCCGTCCTGCTCCCATTTCAGAAGCAGTTGGCTCTTGCCTAACCTGCAAGGTGTTTTTAGAAACTGTAGCTCTAATGAAGATCCCAGTCTCCAGACCAAGTGTGCCCACACCCAGCTGACACCCTTCTGCCCCTGGGTCTTTGCACCCTTTCCAGAACCTGGCTCAATTTAAGCGAATTTGAGATAGGGAGAGGAGGGACTTGCTCACACTGTGAGCTTTTGTCACAAAGTTTTAATGACTCTCCCTCTCCCCAGATCTGCTCAGCCACACAATGGCCAGAAGAGAGAGGGGAGGCAGGGAAAGTGATCCAATGTGGTGGGAAAAGGCCGAGAAAATTTTCTTGTTCACCATATAAAGGCTCAGAAGAGGATGGACTGTTGTCAGCACAGCAACGTGTGAGAGACAGTAGTTGGTGAAACTGAAGATCACAAGTGATTTCCAATAGCAAAGCAATGATTCCATTATGAAATATGAGGACTGGGTTTTGAAACAGGAGTGATCCCCACTGAAAATTGCTGGCATAAATATCTACTCTGAAACAGGTTGGAACAAGCAGAGGGGCAGACACAAATTTTTTCTCTCTGGTAACCATGGACAGGACCCAAGGGAGAAGCTGGAGCTGTGTTGGGGGATTCAGTTGTCTATCAGGGAAAGGTTCTTCCCCTAGAGGGGCACTGCCCAGGCTCCCCAGGGAATAGTCCCGGCCCCAAGGCTGCCAGAGCTGCAGGAGCATTTGGACAGTGCTTCCGGGGATGCACAGGGTGGGATTGTTGGGGTGTCTGCTCAGGCCCAGGGGCTGGACTTTCCAACTCAGTATATTCCATGTTTCTATGATGAATTATCAAAGGGTCTGGCCGAGGACAGCAACAGTCGCCAGCCTCCAAAGCATGAACAAGTCAAAATGGAATTCATCACTTATTCCTCACTTAGAAGCATTAACATTGATATTAAATCCTTCAGAGAGGTTCCAGGGTAAATATTCTAGAGAAAGGTCAACAAGTCTTAGGAAACTGTTTCCGACGCTCTGGCTGCAGCTCCATGACAAAGCTATACAAAAGATTTACAAGGCACAGATTTGCTTTGGAGACCAATTTATGAGCAAAGGCTTGGCTGGAAGTGCTTGTAATGACAAGAGAAGAGGTTTTGCAAGAAAAGGTGCTCATGAAGATCTCTGTGGTATCAAGACAGGCCTGACAGAAAAGAATACAACAGCATGGAACAGCCTGGGCTGCAGGACTTGCATACATGGGGTAACTTACAGCCAGCCAGGTGAACTCTGGCTAGGAAGTAAAACAGTTTATCACTGTAAATCACAGGAAAATTGAAGTGGGAAAGGACATCAGGAGGCCAACCAGCTACTCAGAGCAGGGTTAACTGAAAATCCAGAGAGCTTGCTCAAGGCCTAGACAGTTGGGGAGAATACCCAAAGAGATCCCAAGATTTCTCTCATCCCTGTATCTGCACCATCCCACTATCACAGGGAATAATGTTTGTCTTTGTCTAAAGGTTACTTCCTTTGTTGCCACCTGCATCTGTTACCTCTTATCCTTTCCCTGTGAACCTCTGGGGAGTACCCACCTTCACAGCTTCTCCTTAGAGAGACTGAAATCACTCCCCCTCCCGTTCTCCAGACTGAGCAGATCCAGCTTTCTCAGCCTGTCTTTGCACCCCTTGTGCTGCAGCCCACTGACCACCTTGGTGGGCATCCACTGAGGAAAAATGTAGCTGGCACCGGGAGAAGGACCTAACAGGATGAACTCAGGATGGACATTCGGATCTGAGCTGAAACAGCTGGGGGAGGCTGCTGGTGGGAAAGTGAATGAGAGGCCTTAACAGAGCTGGGAGGGAGAAATGCCCTTCTGAAACCATAAGCAGAGGTTGATCATGGCAAACCATCCCATTCCAGCTCCTGCAGGAGGCACCTCCCACCTCAGGAGCTCCACTGGCCAAGGCAGGCACATGCCAGGCACCCTGTGGACAGTCCCCATGTTGCTGTACCAGCATTGCATATGTTTGATCAAGTTGATAAAGTAAATCAAGTTGTCCAAATTTCAGTTTGGCTAAGAAGAGAAAATCAGCTGTCAGTGCTCAGTGCAGACAGAGGGGTTGTGGGTGATTTTGAGCCAGTCGCATCCTCCCCCGGAGGGGAACAGCTGAAATCAACATGTAATGAATAATACTCTATCCCTGAGGGGCTGAGCAGACATGGGGCTATGTCACCATTAGACAACCAGGAGAGGCAAACCAGAGCTGGAGAGACTGGGACACCCCAGTCAATACCTCCCACCCATCAGCACTGACTTTCATAGTTCTGCATCACACAGGAGCTGGGTCAGAGGCTTCAGCAAGAAATACTTTCTTTCATTAACAACACACAGCTTCTGGAACTGCCTTTTCCCAATATTCCCACAGAAAACCTACCACCATCCTCCACTCACATGCGGTCGCTGCACCTTTTACAAAATGCAAAGAACATCTTGGCCTCAGCCCAAAATTGCAATTTATTAAGCAATAACAGGAGTATAGCAGGCTACAGAGGGAGGAAAAAGCGGGTTTGATCCCTTTCAGGAAAAAGGAAAAAGCTGGATTGAAACCAGAATAGTTTTTACTTTCTTGCATGTTCAGATTGTTCTTATCTTTGCCAGGTTACATCCCACCAGCTCCACAGGCCAGTGCTGAGCCACTCTGGCTCATGTCAGGCTTCAGAAATAATTTGTCACATGTTTCTATCACATCAGAGGATGTTTTGAGCATTCTGGACTAGGGGAAATAATAGTGAGAAAACTCTCATCCACGTGGCAAATGTCTTTCTTCTGTACTGGAGCAAAACCTGACACAGGGCATTTTAGGACAGTGTGTTTGGGGTGCAGGACAACTATTTCTTCTTCTTCTTGCAGAGGCATACTGCCATTAGTACATTTTCTCTGGAAAGTGAAGGATTTATTTCTTTCCAACAAAAAAAATCAGTTAACAAAAATCAACTGTCATTCCAATGCCCTGGATCATTCTGTGGGGGTAGAAAATTTTAAAAGGAAGGTGCAAAATATGTGTTTGACAGTAAATCTTGGTGAAGCATTGTATGGTTCCATGGTCTAAGCCAGCAGCTGGTGTGATTTGGGATCAGCTTCTGGACAACTCATTTCACTTGGCTTTGTGATACTGAGTGATTTCACAGATCTGGGATATCTCTTCATGAAGTTCTTTTTTCCCTGGGCTCCATCCCCCTGTAAAGGCTTCATACAAATCAAGCTGAGCAAATGACAGAACCGTGCCCAAACATTGGAGGCAGTAAAAGCATAAGCACAGTAAAAATTAATAATCCACCTCAGCAGCTTCCCAAGTCTGGACATCTGGGAAATCCTCAACGTTCAGCATTTAAAGTCACCAGAATCTTTTTCTAGAGATAAAAAGCATTGTGTTAACAGAAAAGAATCTGCCATAGCTCCCTGATACCTTGTGTGATTTGTTTCCACAGGTTAGGCCGGAAAGGAGGGATCAAAAACTGGTATTATGAGAGTGTGGCAGGACCTGACTGTAACAGAAAAAAAAGGATGTTTTGTTTCTAAAAGGCACTGGAACAGCCTGCCCTTCTCTGGGGAGAGCCACTCTTCCCCACATCTACTTCCCATGGGTTTCAGGGAGCATTTTGGAAGGAATTAGACCTCAAGAATTTTACAAATCCTGAAGGCGGGTGAGAGAAACAACGTAAAGATAGGCAAAAACTGTACAAGCAGAGATCAAACGCAGAAACCCTTCCATAGACTGGGAATTCATTTTCTAATGCTGAGTTTCTTTTGGCCTTATAAGGATGTGCTGACAAACAGCATCTTGACAGACAGACTGACAGAGCAGCCTTCCCAGTCTGGCCATTGTTTCCTCTGCAGGAAACCCTGGCATCAAAGTGAAGAGCTAAATGGAAAGTCTATTCATCAGAAAAAAACCCCAGAATTCCAGAATTGTGGCAGCCCAATTAGCTGGGATAAATAAAAAATTAGCTCAAGTTATCTGCACCAGGGAGTGGGCCTAGGACCCTGGGGAGCAGGAGGCTGAGACCTTAGACTTATAAGGTCAAGCTGCTGCTCTATAAGCCATGATTGGACACCTATCCTACCTATCCCAGGTAAACCCTATATCTAGCCAGGTTAGCCTTGCCCCCTGGTCTTTGGATGCAGGCCCCTCTGGAAGCAGTTCCAGGCTGTGCGGCTTCTGGGTGCTGCCCAGAGAGCACATGGTCACTCCAATGGATTAAAGGATATCTCTGGGCCATCCATCGTACCCATCCCGTTTTCATAGCCACGCTCCCCTGGCTGAACCGGGTCAGATGTAGCAGGGGACACCCCCACCCCCCCAGACTGCTACATGTGGCACCCAAACAGGGAAATCTCATATCGAGATGAACCTGCAGAAACTCAGTTTGGCAGGGAGCCACCCAATAGGAACTGTCTGCTGTGGATGCTGTGGATAAGTTGTCAGGCCTGACACAAACACAAGTGACCTTCAGAGCTAGACCAGTCGTCTCGGACCCCCTGCGTGGGATGCAGGTGAGAGCAGAGAGTGGAAAGCCCCCATTACCCCTACCCTACCCACCCATCCCCCAGCCTTTCTGGGCCAAAAGATGGGACAGAAACTTTCCAATTTAGAACGGGACCTATCTGGACATTTTAAGAAACTTTTAGTAGATCATCAGAAGCAGATCAAAAAATGGGAACTGAAAATCCTACTGAGATGGGTACTGCGGAACTTTCCAGGTGCTGCCGCTGCCTGAGGTGATGCTACGGGACCCAGCCCGGACTGCTACACAGAATGGCTCAGGCTGGAGGGGACCACAGAGGGCCACTGGTGCCACCCCCCTGCTCAGGCAAGGCCATCCCAGAGCACAGGGCACAGGATTGTGTCCAGAGGGCTCTGGAATATCCCCGCTGAGGGACACTCCAGCCCCTCCCTGGGCAGCCTGTTCAGGGCTGGGCACTGCCCAGGGCAGTTCTGCCTCCTGTGCAGGGGGAATTGCTGGGCTCAGTCCCTGCCCGCGGCTCTGGTGCCGCTGCTGGGCCCTGGAGCAGAGCCTGGGCCCTGCTCTGACCCTCCCTGCACCCAGGGACACCCAGGGACACCCAGGGACACCCAGGGCTGAGGGCCCCTCTCAAGGCTGAGCAGCCCCAGCTCCCTCAGCCTTTACTCATTAGAAAAAATTAGAAAGAATAGGGCACTTGGCTTGGTCTGCCAGAAAATTTGCATTTTGTATGAGCCACTCTAAGTACACCTGGCGAACTGGAGCATCTAAAGCTGTACCTGGCACAGCCCCATGTTAGGCAGCTCAGTTTTAAACCCCAGGGTCTGGCTTTCTCAGGGGTCTGCAGGCAGGACCTGCTGCTGTTTGCAGATCATACCTTGCTCCTCGGTGCACTTTGACTTCCAGGGTGTGAGGTCCAGCTTTGGGATCTGACTGCAGCTCACAAAGCCATGGGGGTATCTGTTAGCCTGGAAGATATTCCTTGATACTTTAGTGATATGAGTATTGTCACATATTATTCGTGACAAAGAGATTTTGGCCAGTGAACAGCGTTGGCGAGGAGTGAAAACCCCAGGGTTCTGCCACCAAAACCTGCAGGAGAAAGAAGAAGACACAATAGATTTTTGCCTTCTGCCTTCTTCACATTGATGACTCCCACAATATTAATGCCCATTAACACTAATTTCTTCTGCCAAGAACAAATTTGAATTCCTGTTATTTAAATCAAGAGCCCTGACTCACCAGTTGGATAATTATCTTGCTTTTCTTTTGGCCATGGACAGGTAACAAAGCTGCAATTTAATTAATTTTCCTCAGATAAGGTACAGGTACCCTCTTTCAAATAGGAAAGGCTGCACAGACAGTGCACAGGCTGTGGTTAGAGCCAAATGATTGCCATATTGGAACAAGGCCTGTAATTACTCAATTTTTTAGAAAACAGTTCATTTCCTGCCATAAGAACAGGACTTGTAGATGTGTGACAGACTGTTTGGCTCTAAGCTCCTCATCCTGGGGTTTGAGCTCGTCCTTAGCCTTTCTCAGCAGAACTGTTTCCCAGAAACAGGGGTTGTGGCTCCATTTTCAGGCAATATTGCTGGCAGGTACAGGGATCTTGCTTCAGAACTCCAGCTTAAAATGGGGAACGTAACTCACTGCTGCACCTGAAGCCCCGAGCAACCTCAGGGAGGAGGAGGAATTCAGGTGTGTTGAAACCTCAACGCTGCTGAAGTGATTTTGGCTGACACAAAAACCCCAACCCACCACATCCATCACAAGCAAAGACCAAACCCTGCCACATGTCAGAACAGAGGATCCCAGTTCAGAACTGGGGAGGGAAGAAGAAATAGTGATATCATTTGCTGGGAAGAGATCTCAGCCATCTGACAGGGTATAAGAACATCACTACGAAGAGAATGAAACTTTTGAAGGAGTACTGAAGAAAAAGCAACGAACAACTGGAGTAGTTTTCAGATCTGCGTGAAGAAATCTGCATAAACTCCAGCCTCCCTGTACTTTGGGTTGGGATAGCCAGCTCCCCTCCTACCTGTCCCCATCGCGAATGTTCCTGAACTGGGTGCCAATGAGACAAGCCAGGAGAGGCCCAACTCGGCCTCCTTTCACAAAGGGCTCTGCGAGGGCCCCAATCCAGATGTCAATGTTCTTTGGTGTCCCATAGAGCTGCAGGAACTTCCTTGCCAGGTTCTGATTCCTCAACACTTGACCAAGTGACTTCATTCCAGAGGGCTGTGAGAGCCCACAGAATTTTCTCCAGGAGTTGTAACCTGCAAGTAGTTGGATGTCAGAGCAGATAGAAGAGTAATGTGCTACCCCCTCCTGGAAAGATTTTTCCCTTTCCCAAAACTTGGACACCGGTAGGGTACCAAAATGTTTAAAACATTTTTCTGTATTTATCTTAATGCTACTGCCTTCCTGCATCTTCAGAGCCAATTTCCCCTGCCTGGCCTTTCAGTGCTGTTTTGGGACAGCCATGTCTTTTTGCAGGTGGGAGCTGTTCCACCACCTTCCAGCAATGTTCTGCTCTACTCAGCAGGGATGCAACTGATGTTGCCTTCACTGAAAGTGAACCTGGACAAGATGTTGATGGCCCCTCTCTCTGTACAACAGGAGAATGACCAGGTGCTTCTCCACAGCTGGTCCCTGTCCAGCCATGGGGACAAGCCACCCACTCCACACAGCCCAAGTTACTTCAGCCACCAGACTTTGCTAGCTGGACTAATTTTTCTGAACTGCAAACAGCCAAAAATCCACTGAGCCACAACTGGTGTGTAATTTTGCATCTTGGTGGAGAAGATGAGATGAGATGATGCTGCAGCAAACACCTCTGCTGTGAGCAGGATGTCATGGAATCATGGAAAAATTTGGATTGGAAGAAATAATAAAGCTCATCTCGTTCCACCCCCTGCCATGGGCAGGGACACGTTCCACTGTCCCAGGCTGCTCCAAGCCCCGTCCAACCTGGCCTTGAGCACTTGCAGGGATGGGGCAGCCAAAGCTTCTTTGGGCACCCTGTGCCAGGGCCTCCCCACCCTCACGGGGAAGAATTTTTCCTAATATCCAATCCAAACCTACTGTCTTATGTCTAAAAACCAGGGATCATTGGGAGAAAAAGACAGCATATGGTGCCTGGATGACACCACTATCAAACAACTCCATGCAAATCGTGAATTTGCTTAATCATAAAATTAATTAGGGAGGGTTTTTGACCTTGCTATGCCATCACCATATTCATGGACATCTAATATAAGAGAGTACAGCACTCATAGGTAGGTTGAGACCTAAAGTTAAACCCAAATTCACTAGAAATACATGTCACTCCCACCATGTCAGGTCTGGAAACCCAGGATTTGTGGTTCTGATCATGTTCTGCATGATGGTGTTCCTCAATAAAGCATGGAAAAATCACAACCTTCTGTTTTGGCCAAGGCAGAGCAATCCTGTGAGCTGATGATGCACCTGAATGTACTGCATAGCCTCTGACTAGGCTTAAAACCTGTGGATCCAGCTCAGTTTTCATCCCAGTTTCAAACAGGAGCCCTGTTGCAGCTCTCAGGATGTTGCTGACATAGCAGCTCCGGGCTCTTACCTCAGCCTAATGACACTGTTGGGAAAGGACCCACCCAGGAGCCAGCTCTGAAGTGCCATCAACAATCTATTTCTCAAGACCATCTTGCAATGCCATTACACTGGTTTTGCACCTTGCAAAGCCCTGAGAGTGGTTCTGACATGCTTGGTTGTCTTCTTCTCTGGGACACAGATTTAATAGAGAAATTGTGATGAGATTTTATTTACATATTGGAATCTGCTGTTCCAGTCTAGGCTGGACCACTACAGATGGTTACAGAGAAGTCACAGGGGACTTACAGCCCTAATTCCACTCCTGCAAACTTGTTGCTGAACCATTTTGCCAGTTCTTTCACTTGGACAATAGAAATGAGTCAGTCTCTGAACACCAAACTCTGGTCTGTTCAATGCCCCGCATTCTTCTGCCTCCACTTCTCTCATGCAGCTTAAGCCAGGCTTTGCTTTCAGTGCTCAACCTCCACCCACTTACCTGTGGTTGTTCAGAAACAAGGAAAAGGTTTGGGAAAGAACATCACAGAATTACTGAATATCCTGCATTGGGAGAGATGCATAAGGATCACTGAATCCAACTCCTGAGTAATTTCAGCCAAGTGTGGATTGGAGAAGCTTCTCAATGTTTAATCACAAAAATGCCTGATTTCCACTTGTTTTCCTTTGTAAGCTCTGCTCCCACAGCTGACTTACCAGGAAGGCCGTGATCTCGGCTGCGCTGCATGTTGAGTGCAGCTAAATCAAACCCAATCCTTTCCACCTGCTCAAAGAGCTGGTCCCGGAGCTCGCCCACCACCATCTGCTGCTGCGTCATCAGCTTGGCCTGGTTGGCCATGAGGCTCCGGAGATAAGGATCAATCCCACCTGCAGAGGTGGCACAGGGAAACTGGGATCAATTCCACCTGAAGCAGGGACATGTGAGCAGTGAGGGAGGCCAGTGTGGGGCTAAGAGGCCCCAGAGAGGTGGATACAGCTTCTATTAATTACAAGCTTCTACTACATGACAATCAATTTCCCTGCACTTAATTAAGAAGAAAATACTCTGAATAATGTTCTTGGAGGCCACAGCAATGAAGCGATCAGACAATTTTGGAACACGATGGGCTGCCCCTGTCTACAGGGGACAGCTCTGTTGGGAAAACTCTGGCTGGTAAGTAAAGACCATTTAATATAACATTGAACACAAAATGCTTTTAAATTTGCTGAAGCAGGAGCTCATCCCAAGAGGGCAGGAAAGGATGAATGAAAGAAACCCACACTGCAGAGCTGTAGGAAAGAATTTACCTTCTTGAATGATTCTCCAGACAGCAAAGAAAGAGGTTCTGAGTTGAATTTCAGGAGATATGGGTCTGTAATATTCATCTAAGCGGCCAACAGTTGGAGGGACTGAGGCATGAGCAAAGCGAAAAGCCAAGGTGAAGACATTGGATACCCGGGAATCCACAGACTCATTGTAGCCCTGGTAGCGAGGAATGAGCCTGTGGAACCTGCATCCCAACAGGAGAGGCAGGTAGTCCCTGTAGGTTATGATCTAGGGGGAAACAAGGAAAGGGTGAACTGTTAAAGTCTTGGCCATCAGTTTTTGTGGAAGCAAAGTAATTTTTCATGTTCTCTCTGCCACGACACTCTGGAGGTCAGAGCAACATAATAATAGGTTGGACTCAATGATCTCAGAAGTCTTTTCCAATCTAATTAGCTCTGTGATTCTGTGAAGATAAAAGCTTGCCAAATCCTCCCAAATATTGCCTCCTTGTCACCGTTCCTATCAGGCAGGCAGAACTGCACCCTTGCGTGCCTTAGATGGCAAAGATAACATCTGCAGATAACGGGGTAGCACCACCCACAGGCAGCTCCCTGAGTCTTCCCACAGCAGATTTCCAGTCCTGTTCTCATGTCTCTGGGATATTGAGGAGGCAGCACAATATAATCTAAAAAAATCAAATTCTGTGTCAATAGGAGAAAATGGATTGTCTGAATACTGCATGAAGATGAAACCATTGATGTAAACACAGTGATGGAGATGATGCTTTTTGGGACAATCCTTTGAGTGTCTGCATTGCCCAACATGTGTTTTCAACAATACAATAATATTTAAATTGACAGCATAAAAACAAACATTTTGATATTCCTGCTTTTTATTTTTTGTTAAACCAGCTCAGAAGACAGGCTTCAAACGAGGTGCCTTTGGAAACCCCATGTCCCTTTTTCTCATATGATCTCCAGCCTTTCCTGCCAGCTGTAAAACCTCATCTGGCTTTGAGGCCATTCCTGCTCCAAACTGGAGGCTGCACAAGAGACTTCAGGAGATCCCTCCCAAGCACAGGTGTGTTTGTGCGAACCCAGGATCCCATTCAGGGTCAAGACTGGAGTGCAGCCCAGTCCCAAGGATACATCATGACTGGCTGCAGCCACCAGCACATGGGGCTTCTTCATAGAATACCAGAATAGTTTGGGTTGAAAGGGACCTTTAAGATCATCTCATTCCAACCCCCTGCCATGGGCAGGGAATCATTGAGAGGAGGGGATTCACAACCCAAGGAATTTTAATCCAAATTTCCAGTACCATTTTTATCAGATACAAAACACCAGTTAGAAAAGCTTTTCCTCTGACTTCTCTGTCTCAAACAAAAATGTGCCATTAAAAACCTCATCAAGCACCTTGTAAATTTAACAGTAGAGAGACATCAAAGATTCAAGGGGAACCCTCTGTGCTTGTCATTTCAGGCATCTCTGTGTGATTTTGCTTTGGTTGAAGGGGCTGGTGGAAAGAATTTGGTCCTTTCACCCCAAAATCCTGCACCCTTTGGCCACCCCACACTAGCGCATGAACCCTGTGAGACTGCAGGCAGAGTCAGGACAGGTGGGATGATGGCTGGTACCTGGATCATGGCTCCCAGGATCTTTCGTGCCTCCTGGTAGAGCCTCTCATCATTCCAGTGGGGATTGAGGCTCCTCAGCTTTCCAGCCAGGCGGTTGTGCTCCCGCACGAAGAGCGTGTGCATGCAGGCCAGCTCCAGCATCTCACTGGCACGGGTGTCACCTGGGAGGGGCACACATGACACTGGAGTGGGAATGTCACACTGGGAAGCACACATAGAGGAATTTTTAGATGTCTCAATATTTATGTTGTGAAGAAAATGGGTGAGCAACACAGAGGAAGAGAGGGAAACCAAAGACTGAACAGCATCAGGTAAAAGCTGAATTTCTGCTGAGGCAATAAAAGCCATGTGCTATCCTGGCTGTGCTGAGAATCACAGAGAGGTGGGAAAAGTTTCAGTGAAGGGCTAGAAGCATTAACTTAAAAAGTTAAATACAAGTAGGTATTCTTCAGGCTCCCATATCAGAGACATTTGATCTCACAGCTCAAGAGAGAAATGCAAATAGGCAGAGGGAAGATGGCCAAGGAAGCTCTGAAAATCAGAAGGTCTCTTTTAAACCAGCTGAAACTGTGGCCAAAGCAAGGTGACAGTCACAAACAGGCCCTCTGGGGAGTAAAAGGAAAAGCAAAATGAGTCAACTTTGAGGAATGAATTACAAACAGCATCACAATGAAATACCAAATCCTTCTTCAAACATCTGGGGCAGGAAACGAAAGAGCAAGCAGGTGATGAGAGTACAGGCAAGCACTCAGAGAAAAGTAAATATGTCGGGTTTAGTCCCCTTGTCCCACAGTAAATAGAGGGATTTGCTCCTGCACTCAGCACAGAGCCCTTTTCATCCACTCTCAAAGGCTGCCTATGAGGGACTGTGGAAGGAGGAACAAAAGCAGCACTGTGAGGTTTCCATGAGCAGAATGCATCCAGCCGGAGCTTTCGACAGAGTTCTGGGAGGAAATGCTGAGCTCTGGGAGGCAACTGCACATATAAAACTCCCCCAGTTCTCAGGGACTGGAAAAGTCACAAATAAGACACTGAATTTTCAAAGAAGCTTCTGAAGCTGCCTGAACTGATGACTATAAAAGAATTGATGGGTCTGTGCTAGCCATGGAACAGGAGCTGCTCCTTGCTGAGAGTCCACGGGGGCCAGAAACCCCTCCTGGGAAGCATCTGATACTCCTGCCTGCTCTGCTTCTCACTGGGTATATGCCTTTGGCCACAGGTCCTGCGTGGTCCTCACCAAGGAGAGACCTACATGGAACTGGGGAAGCAGGTGAACACATGGAACAACACGTGGGACAGGTGGAATGCGGTGGGAGCCTGGAGGGAGCATGAAACACCATGAGCTTTAAAGGAGGGAGCTGATGGATTCCAAGGACTGTGGGGATGTTCAGAGGAACTTTGGCCAGATATGAAAGGGGCCAAGGGAATAGAAACAGCTCCACAGCTGATGAGATCTGTCATGCCCTGAAGCTTTCTCCAGCAGTGCCACAAGCAGCCTGGTGTGGCCAGAGTCAGCAGGAAACAGCTGGGAAGTCCTGCTCTCCAAAAGAAATAGGCCAGGGAGTGAGACACTAATTCATGAGGTGTATCAGAAGCATCCCTCTTCGGGGTCCCAGAGGCTTGTGGAAACATCCTTGTCCTCAGTAGCAGCACCAGGAGAAGGGAATAGTGCTAAGGATCCCTAAGGTCAGTTCTGTCTCTGTGAGCTGGGGACAGGACATGGCAAAGGGCAGCAGTGTAGGAGAGGGTGGTGGCTGTGCTGGGTTTTGTCTGGAGAGAAGGCTTGGCTTTGGGAGCATGCCTGGTTTTGGGATCACATGCCCAGGACCAAAGGAGCTATTTTGGGTTGAAGAAGGGGTTAAGGGGATACCAAAAGCAAAGGATAAATATAGCAGGAGGCTGTCCTGATGGACTGGCCTGGCCAGAGTTCTCCCAGTGTTCTCTCAGCCTTCACAGTGCTGGGAACACGCCTTAAAAGGCCACCATGGTCTGGTATTGGTCTCATTCCAGCTGGGATCCGAGCTCCTCTCACAGTGCAGCAGGGACATGCAAAGGTTCCCTGTTGTGACCCAGCACAGTAATTACACACCTGTTCTCATCCTGCTGAGATAGAGACAGCCACAGAAGGACAAGTACAGACCATCCATTGCCTCCAGGCCAGGCTGCCATTGCTGTGCCTGCTTGGCTCCATCATGGCACTGGTTCCTAGGTCACTCTGGGCCCTACACCAGAGCTGCTGAGCATAGATGGGACACCTTCATTCCAGGTTTATCCTCACAAAGAAGACTTGGAGATGGTGAAGAACTTCCTCCTACCTAGCACAGCCTGTCTCAGTCTCTCATGATTTGCTCCATGCTATTTTCCACTTAAAGAAGAAAAACAAACAACTAAAGAAGTGAACTGGAGCTGGTGGAATTATGTGCTCCAGATTCCAGGTTTGGGGTGCAAGCACCCAACTAACCTGCAAGGAAACAAGGGATTCGAGCTGCCCCGCTGGCCTTGAGGCAGGGCTCCTTCCTCATGGGACCGAAAGGCATGTATGCCTTGCCCCTGTCCGTGAAGTTGAGGTTCACAGCCAGGAGGCCCCTCTGGCTGCTCCGGTCCCGCAGCCGCTCGGCCACAGCCACCTCGCTGCCGTACACGACACTGCCGTCCAGGAACGAGGTCAGCGCGTTGATCTGCTCCCGGACTGCCCTGCCCCGTGGGCAGGTGGCAGCTGAGCGGAAGAAAGGGAGGCAATCCCTCCTGTTGGTGATTCGGGGGTCGTTGGGTGGTATCTGCAGATAGAGAAGAGGAAAATTCGTCAGTAGCTCAGGAGATGGAGCCAGGCAGGAGCCCTCCCACAGGACATAAGTCTCCCACATAAATTTTGAGATGAAGGATGAGATTGACAGCAGAGATGCTGCTTTAGGAGCTCAAGTCCCAAACACCCTGGAGACACCTAAATTTCCCTAAAGTCCTATGGATTCCTAAAATTCTTCCCCTGAAAATAAATATATTGGATTGCATCTTTAAGGCTCAGTTTTCTTATCTCCATATCTACACCACAGACAATTGTCATCCAGAACTCATGACCCTTCCAGCATTCTCAAATGCATGCCAGGGAAATACTCAGTGATGTTCCATCCCATCATAGCTTTCCTTGAGAGGAATTAGGAGGACATGTGGGAGCCAGAGCTGCAGCAGAACTTCGAAGCCAGGAGAGTAGGGCTGCAGGAGGGACATGGACATGATTTGGAGAAAAGGAGGCTCGGGGGGGGGGCCCTTCTGGCTCTGCACAGCTCCTGACAGGAGGGGGTAGCTGGGGGGGGTCACACTCTGCTCCCAGGGAACAGGGACAGGAGGAGAGGGAACAGACTCAGGCTGGGCCAGGGGAGGCTCAGGTTGGACACCAGGAGGATTTCCCCACGGAAAAGGTTGTTGGACACTGGAAGGGGCTGCCCAGGGAGATGTGAAGTCCCCATCCCTGGAAGAGTCCAAGGAAGGCCAGGATGTGGCACTCAGCACTCTGGACTGGGGATGAGGTGGGCATGGGGCAGGGGTTGGACTGGATGATCCTGGAAGGCTTTTCCAAACCCAGTGATTCTGTGATTCTGTGATCTACTGGAGCAGGGACCATGATGAGGCTCCTGATAACGCCACAGGCACTGCAGGAGATCTCAGTACTCCCTTGTCCTGTGCAAAGAGCACTTAAGTCCTGTGGATTTTCTGGGGTGCTGATACTCCCCAGTGCTTGTCTGTGACATTTCCTGTTTTCCAGGCATCACCTGTGTTACCTTTGCACTATAGCTCCAAAGAAAAACCGCATTACTGAGAGAGATGGGCAAATGCCTGGAAACCTGGCAAAGGCTGTGCCTGTGCCTGAACCCAGGGACAGCCCCTGGAACACAGCACTGCCACCACACAGAGTGGTCTGACTTCCTCGGCCTGTTCTGGGAGGATGTTTCTCCATGGCCAAAGACCAGGAGAGCCACCAGCATCTCCTGGTTGGAAGGCAGATGCCCTCTCCCTTCCTCTCTTCCTCCCCTGGAAGAAGGAGGCTGCCTTGTACCTGGATGGGAAAGCAGGGAGGCTCCTTGGCACAGCTGGTGTCACAGTCTGTCTCGTCACCGAAGGGGACTCTGGCTGGGGTTTCCGGGCTGAAATCCAGGTCATGGTCAATAAACTGTCCCCACTGCATGAACATGAGGGACCTCTGCTGGTCCATCCGCAGCTGCTCCGGGGGGAAGCGGACAATCTCGTTGGACACTTGTCGGACCTGTGGGGATGGAGGCAGAACATGTTGGTGGGAAATGATGTGTGTGAATGGGTGCACCCAGTTGCAGGGTCACCAGCAAAAATTCCCAGGGCATTTCTTGTGCTTTGCAGACAAAAACCCCAAATCTGTCTGTGCAGGAAGGTGTCACCAAGTGCCCTTCGCTGAGCACTGCGCTGCTCTGGCTCTAGGCAGGGCTCTAAGCCTCCAGGCCAAGACTGTCCCTTGATGGACTTAGTGAAACATCTAAGTAAGCCTGGGAAAAGGAGACAAAACAAATTTTAAAAAAACTTTTTTTGAATAGAAGTGTAGAAAACATAGCCCCAGGGAATTTCTGAAAGTTATCTCAAAAGTCCTCCTCCCTTCTCATCCCTCCCCCAGCCATCACAATTCCCCTACCTTCATATATTACTACAGAAAAAGGGGACACTGTGCTGTGGAGGAGGGTTAGGAAGTACAAGAAATCCATGAACACAACCCCAGAGCTCTCATCAGAGCTGTTGTTGCATCAAACTCAAGTGACCAGAAGCTACCTCATAGTGTCCTTACACACATCCAGATGCCACTAGAGCCGCAATCCCTGCACTTCACCCACCCAGGGACCCACACATAGCATTTTTGGTCACACATTTTTTGTTCTGGGGATTCCCTAGATCACTTTATCTTCTGGCATAATTGCTTTTCAGGAAACAACTGCCACAAACCAAATGAAAGAAGGTAAGTAAAATAATTCAGCTTAAATGCACTTAGTTTAAAAGAATATATTGTTTAATTTTGTATTCCTCCTGTGATTCTACAGCAATCAGATTAATTTTCCTTTTGCTTTTCCTGAAGGCATGGGACTTGGAAAGCAGTCCTAATAGATCCCCCTGGATGTTCTCAGACCATCACCCTGCAGCTGGTGAATTTAAGCTCCTCCAACTTGATCCACAATTCTATCCGGTGGATGAGTCCTTTGATGCCTGCAGCCTGTTCTAGAACTGACAATCCCTAGGCCTGACACTTCATTCTAAGACTGTTACAAACTTTACCAGTGGAAGGGGG
Source organism: Tichodroma muraria (assembly GCA_013390105.1). Taxonomy (NCBI): domain Eukaryota; kingdom Metazoa; phylum Chordata; class Aves; order Passeriformes; family Sittidae; genus Tichodroma; species Tichodroma muraria. The sequence goes on along the minus strand of WAAG01084860.1, from coordinate 56,963 downwards.
AATCCAGAGAAACGTCTTCCTTCTGTCCACCCACGGGGCACAGACACACCATCCTCATATTCTGCGGGCAGCCACCTGGCCAGGGCTCTGTTGGAGGCTCCTAGGGATGGGTTTCTCCTGTCAGAGGCAATGGAAAAACAGCAAACACTTGGAGCCAAGAGCTTGTGGATATGGAGAGACATGGACCTTGCAATGGGGAGCATGCCGTGTCTGGAGAACTTCTGCCTCTCTGTAGGTTTGGTGCTATCAGTAAACCTCAGGATTAATAAAAATAACAACAATAATCATAGAATTGTTTAGGTTGGAAAAGACCTTTAATAATCAGACCCAAGCCTCAGCTTCTCCCAGGCAAGAACTCAGGTGCCCCTGATGTCATCCAGCCTGTGGAAAGGCCCTCAACCTCAGACTGCGTCTGGAAAGCAAAGTCGGAAGCTGAACACCCGAGAAAAGGGGAGAGATTGGAATGGAATTACCTAGGGTCTCAAACAGAAGCTGGGAAGCTTGGACAGTGAGGTTACTGTGCTGGGTGATTTTTTGAAGGTCATTACTGAAGATATCCCTGCCCATGGCAGGAGGTTGGACTAGATGACCTCTAAAACCTTTTCAAAATCGCTTCCAACACAAATTATTCTGTGACTATATGACTGTAGTTTGATTAGACCATTAAAACCTTAATTAGAGTACTAACATACTTTCTTTGGAGTGCATGTCCAAAGTGTGTTCTGTGGTGGCTTCTCACCCACAGAGGGTGTAGGACTGCCCTGGGCAGTCAAGAGGCAGAACACAGCTGAGCCCACCTTCCCCAGGGCCTCAGGTCTGGATCAGGTGTAACGGACCTATCCTTATCCAGAGCCCAATTCCCCCCCTAAAGTGGAAGGAGGCAGTAAGGTCTCTCCTTAGTTCTTATACAACCCCCTGAAGGCTAAAGCATCCGGAGGCAGGAAGAGCTGGCTGAGCTCCTTCCTCTGCCTCTGCTGCTCCCAGGAGCTTCCCAGCTTTGTTTTTACAGAAAATGTTTCTGAACTGTCCCTATAAAACAGCCTGTGGTCAGCAGCTTCCCATATCTCTCACATTCCAGCCATGGGAGGTGAAGGAGGTGCTCTCCCAGCCCGTATGCCCAGATTTCCTCCCACACACAGTGTGGGGCAAGGGGATGGCTAGATCATGCCCAGTATGGATTTAGGTCAGGAAACCCTTGGAGACTCCGCCAAGAGGCAGGGCCAGACGAAGAGTCTGTCCCCACCATGGAGCTCCTCTTGTTTTGGCAATGAGCTGGCTCAGGTACACCACCAGGAACCTTCTAAACAGGACTGGAATTAACAGCACACATTACTAGGAAATACTGTGGAGTGTGAAACCCTAAAACAAGGTGCCTGTGTGAATCATCCCTGGGGAAGTGGGTCTAGTTCTACTTATGGATGATGCATCCATCCATAGAATAATTTAGGTTAACCACCAGCCCAGATCACTGAGTGACACATCCAGTACTTCTTTGAACACGTCCAGGAATGGAGACTCCACCAGCCCCCTGGGCAGTTCCAAAGCCTGACCATCCTTTTCAGGAAGAAATTCCTCTTGATGTCAAACCTGAGCCTCCCCTGGTGCAACTTGGGGCCATTTCCTCTCCTCCTGTCCCATCCATCCATCCATCCATCCATCCATCCATCCATCCATCCATCCATCCATCCTCCTGCTGACACAGCCCCTCACCTGTTGTTGCACTCGCCAGTGATGGTTCTGTAGCCAGAAGATGTACAATTTATTTTCTTATCCTGCTGGTCACATCCAGTGGCCTTGAAAATCACCTCCACCTGAGCTGGAGTCATCAAGTCTGGCAGGGAACAAGGGAGAAAAAACATGCAGGAACACACTAGGTCTGCTGGATTTGCTCAGGAAAAGATTTTCCTGCACCCTCGTACCTGTACCTAGCATCATCTGCACAGCCACAATGTGCTGTCATTTAAATCTTCCTGCTCGAAGACAAGCCAAGGATGCTCCTTGAGCAGCAGATGCTTTGGCTGGCTTGGAAAGCATTAAACCCAGCAAAGCTGTGGTCAGATCTTATTCATAATCACATGTTAGGGTCATGCAGCAGCAGAATGGTTTTCTAGTATTGGCACTTCTTCTCCTCTCCCTTTTTATCTCCACCATAAAATGCAGTCACAGCCATCCTAGGGGCTGTTACAAGCTTTTCCCCTGGAAGAAGCCCCCAGTGTGTGTGGCCCCTGCTCAGAGCTGTCTGGAAAAGAACCATCCTGTGGCTGGGCTCACTGGGGGCATTGTGTTTTGCTGTGCACATTTCCCTTTGCAGGGGAACTAAGTGGCAGAGTTCAACAAGAAAAGTCTTACAGAGTTATAGAATCATGGAATGGTTTGGGTTGGAGAGACCTTAAAGACCATCTTGCTCCAACCCCCTGCCAAGGGCAGGGACACCTTCCCAAGTTGCTCCAACCTGGCTTTGGACACTTCCAAGGATGGGGCAGCCACAGCTTCTCTGGACAGCCTGTGCCAAGGCCTCAGCACACTCCCAGCCAGCAATTTCTTCCTAACATATAATCCAAATCTCTCCTCTTTTTAGTTTAAAAACATTCCCTCTTTTCCTGACACTATCTACTCATGTAAAAAGTCTCTCCCTCTTTTTTATAAGCCCTTTTAGGCACTGGAAGGGGCTTTAATGTCTTCCCAGGAGCTTTCTCTTCTCCAGGCTGACCCCCAGCTCTCCCAGACTGTCTCCATAGGGAAGATGCTCCTTCTTGGCTCTTGCTGCTCACTCCACATCGCCAACCCTCGGAGGTTTCCTGGTCACTGCTGCCACCAACAGTCTGGATCACATCATGGTTTAAAAAGCCACTGGGTGAGAGGTGGCAGCCAGGTGGCCCTCACAGGGCTCTGTAGTGGTGCTGGAGCATCAGTCCTGGATGGAGCGGCTGGAGCTGTGCACAGCCAGTTCTGCCATTGCCTTTCAGCTCGTCCTGTCCTGGAGCAAAGCCAGAGCATGTGTCTTATCCTGCCAGTGCTTTACTGTAATGTTGGGTAAGTGTTTGAGGCCAGGCTAGATGAGGCTTGGAGCACCCTGGGAAAGTGGAAGGTATCCCTGCCTGTGGCAAGGTTGGCACTGGATGTGCTTTAAGGCCCCTTCCCACCCAAACCATTCCACGATCCCATGAGTTCATATTTATATGGCAGGAGTCCTCCCTGCGTGTCCCTGAGCTGTTCCTCTCACTGGTCCTGATTTGCCTCCTTCTCTCAGCAGCCTGGCCTGGCCTGACTCCATCTCACAGAGGATGTTGCTCCTCCAGACACACACTGAAATGTCCTCTCCCCATTCTCTATTTGGACAGTGTCATGTCTGTGGTGTGACTTCAGTGCTGTCTGAGATCTGGCTGAAGAACTGCCTTCCTTGGGGCCAACCTGCTGGGAGTCCTCTCAGTGTTTGCTCTTTCCCTTGTCAAGCAGTGGAGTATCTACCAAAGCCTTCCAAGCTTTGACCCATTGGAACATGAACCTCAATACAGCAGAAGGAACCAGGGAAGTGCACAAAACACTTTCAGTGAATCTCCCCCCCCAAATAATATTTAAGATGGAAAAAGAGCAGAGAAAAATAACTCAGCTTTGTTTCACTGCAGCCACATGGGAGAGATTTGTCACAGCCCATCACAACCCCCTTTCCTTCCCTCCTCCCAAGCCCCAGTGACCAAGCCCTGTGTTTTCCTCCTCTGCCTTCCTCCCAGCAGAGGGGAATCCTACCTGTGACGTTGAAGTCCCCCCTCACAGACCATCGCAGCCTCTCCTTGAGCAGGCTCAGGGTGGTCTGCAGATAATCCGCTGCCCGGACGGCCGCTCGTGTCCCCTCCACTGGCTGCTTGAAATATCTCAGAAGCTCTGCTGGGGTCAAGGCATTGTTCTGCAGGTTCTTCTTTATGCTGCAAGGGACAAGAAATCAAAATCCAAAATGGGGCAGGGCAGGTATGCTGCAGTTGCACACCTGAGCATCAGGAACAGCACGTCCCAAGTCTGAACTGCTGGAGAGAGTCACTGGGAGAGTCCAGGGCTGCTCCCAGCACCCTCCACAGAGCAGCAGAGAGATTTGCAGGAAGGGAGCCTCTGAAACTGCCCAGCTCCACCTGCCAGAAGGAAATCACATCCATGAGGCACCAAACCTCACTCAGCTGTTACCCAGATCATCAATATCTGTCACTGTCCAGAGGCCTCAAATGTCTCCAGGACACCCTGTCCTAAAGCTGCTGGAGCCTCCTCTCAGTTGGAGGGGATTCAGAGTGTGGCTGCTGGCAGAGGACAGGTATGGGTTGGTAGGAAGCTGGACAGTCCCAAAGCATGGCTGGGAGTCCCACAAAATGTCCTCTCTGCAGCATCCAGCTGTTTGCTGCATCCATGGGAGGGAAATAAGCAGGAGCCTGTGCTGGTCTCAACTCAGGGCTCCTGCTCAGAGCACTGTGAGGGGTAAAACAGAGCCCAGCAATAGCATCAGGTGCAGCTGTGATGGTGAGAGGCCCTGGCACAGAGAAGCTGTGGCTGACCCAGCCCTGGAAGCGTCCAAGTCCAGGCTGGATGGACTTAGAGCACTCTGAGATAGTGGAAGGTGTCCCTGCCCCTGGCTGGGTTGAGGGGCTGGAACAGGATGAGCTTTAAGATCCCTTCCAACCCAAACTACTCTGTGATTCTGTGATTCTCTGAAAACCGAGCAGGGAGGAGCAGCACGGAGGAGGTCACAGCCCTTGGTGACCCAAAAGACTGGTGTAAAATCAGGGTGAGCAGACAAAAGCTGGATGACAGCCCTCTGTGCTCCCGGAGTTCCCCACCCTGCTGTCCCTGTGCTGCGGGGAGGAGGAGAGGTGGGGGAAGCTGTGGTGCTGGAGAGAACAGGGACGGGGGACAGGGGACAGAGGACAGGGACACACCACACCCAGCCCGGCTCTCACCGGTCCTGTGTGCGCTTGTAGGCAGCATCCACCAGCTGCCGGGCCTCGGCCACACTGCTCAGCAGGGACATGTCCGACATCTCCAGTGGCACATCTGAGCAGGGAAAGGGAGGAGAAGAGGTGAGGGTGCCGACAGGGAGCATGCCTGCGCCTCCAGCACCCGGGGATTGGACATAGCAGTGCTGGAGGCAAGTGCTGCTCACTCTCTAGAGATCTGCTTATAAATATACTCCTCAGGGAAGTCTGAGAGTCTCTTCTGGGCATGAAGAGAATCCCTCCATCAGTGGAGGGTTTAAAGAGCCCAAAAAAGTGAGGGGTGCAGGCACCATCTGTTCTGCCCTTTCACAGCAGAGCATTTGAACAGGTTGTCCAGAGAAGCTGTGGCTGTGCCATACCTGGAAGTGTCCAGGGCCAGGCTGGATGGGGCCTGGAGCCAACGGGGATAATGGAAGCTGTCCCTGCCCATGGCAGGGGGTGGAATGGGATGAACTCTAAGCTCCCTTCCAACCCAAACCATTCTGGGATTCTCTGATTCTATAAACAGCCCAACTTCCCCAGGGCTTTCCTCAGTCCCTCCTGCAACCTCCTGCCATTTTCACTGCTCCCCTTCCTACCCTGGGGGCAGCTCATCCCCATAAGAATTTCATCTCCATCATCTGCTGGCTGTGGGCCACAGAAAGGGAGAGGACAGGCCCTAAGGGCTTCTTTGAATGACAGCATTTTCCTACAGTTACTGGGAAAGAGGAAAACATCATAAAATAGCACAAAAGGATAAATATCTCCCAAATCTCTCCAGTTTCTTTAAAATATCTTCCCATATCAGCCCAGATCTCAGCTCTTGGACAATCCTGATGAGAAAAATTATTGCCTGGACCAGCATTTGAGACAAATGAAAGCCAGGCATGTGCTTTTAATAAGGATTTGACATTGTAAATTAACAGATGGAGGTCTCTATATGTTTTGGAGCAGTGATTCAGGGCTGGAAGAGGGGGAGTGACTGCCCCATCCCCACACTCCACAGGCTCTGGCAGCTCTCTTAGGTGCTGGCACAGGGAGGGAGACCCTGGTTCCATGGGCATGGATCAGTGCTGGGAAGTGATCTCCTTTTACCTGATTTTAAAGAATCAGGCAGAATGTGAACCGATAAAAACCTGAAAGAGCCAAGATTGGTGCCACAGGAGGTACAAACTGCTACTTCTGGCACATTTTCAGGGTTGTGCTGCTGAATGACAGGCTCTTCCAGACATAGCTTTATCTTTCCCATTCAGAAAATCCCCTGATCTGCAAAGCCTGAGAGAGGAACAGTACCATAGGAAGAGGATGCAGATGCCTGGAACAGGCTGAGGATCACCAGCAACTCCAGGAAACCTTCTGCCTTCATCCCTGCAAAGAAATATAAGTGAAGAAGACCAAGAACATGTGGATGCATCAGGAAGGTCCATGCCAAGGTGGAGGATGGCAAGTGTCAAAGGAGCTCATGGAGCATCCCCTTCCCAATGCAACACTTCCAGGAGGGATTGCACTGCCTGGGAGGTCCTGTCAGTGCCATGTGGAAAAGGAGCAGCCTCCTGTCCCAGGGACTGCCAGCACTGGTGGGAACATGCTGCTTGGGAGTTCAGGGGCAACACAAAGGGACCAGAATGTGCTGCCAGGGCAGCACACAGAGTGCGCGCGCACGGGAGAGCTGGCGGGGAAGAGGGAAGAGCCAGGACAGCACGGCAGTGATGTCTACACCTCTGTTTCTCTGCCTTCAAATTCCAAGAGCCCTCCTTGCAAAGTAGCCATGTCGCACAAGATGTCATATAAAAACATGTAAGGACTGTATTCTCTTTATTCCTGATTAGCCTGGGATTGAAGATATTCAGATTAAAAGTTACACCAAAAGTTTGGAAGAAATAATGCTTCAATATTTAGAATGTTGCTACAAAAATCACTATGAGTGAACTGTTTGTGTTCCTCAAAAGAGTCAAAGTGAAGCCAGCCATGAGCTGGGTATCACTCTATCCCCATAATTATAAAATACGGCATTTATATCTGTGTTTTAATGTGAATTTAGTTATTACCTAGCTGTCCCTTTAACGTGGGCTGCAAAAGGAGTGCATTAATAGCCGTTTAATAGATGTTTGGGATGTTTTTCTCAAAGTTGACCCACTCACCTCCCAGGCTGCTCCGAGCAATCAACTCCCAGAATGAGCCCAGAGCTGTGGGATGAGCACCCACTGTGAAGCTGCCTCAAAGGAACCTTAAAATGCCCGGCTAAGCCCCGTCCCTGCGGAGGAGTCCCCGGCGACAGCAGCACCGCGCTCCGGGCGCTTCCTTGCTGCGCTCCAGTCGCGCCCTGTGCCAGGCGAGGGTGGAAGCAGCGGGAACCGCAGAGCTCAGCCCCGAACTCAGCCCCAGCCCCCCACTCCCACCCCCGGCAGAGAAGTAAACTCTCCACAAGAGAAAAGCGGTTGTGCCCGGGCCAGGCTCTCACCTACGATCCGCCGCCTCCTCCCTGACCGCGGCCCCTCCGCGCACGCTTTTATCTGCCCGGCGTTATCAGCAGGGGCTGCCCCGGGGGCCCGGGAACCCCCCTGGCGGGGGCGGCCAAGCCACTCCAGCATCCACCTCCCACCCCTGTTCTCGCCGGGGAGGCTCCTTTGCTCGCAGCTGGTTACACAGCCTGATGCTTCACCGGAGCTTCCCGGGGATTTTTGAAGGTGGACCACTTTGTGGTGGTTTGAGGGTCTTGAGCCCTTCTGGGGGTGTCTTCCAAGGACAAGGTTCCTTCTCCCATGGTGCACTTCATCCTCTGCCGCTTTTAAAGGTCGAAACAAGACCTTCACACCTACCCCCGGAGACTCCTGCAGTGCCTCGCACTCCCCATCCCACCTCCCGACGTGCTCTGCCCCAGATGCCCTGGGCGTCCACGAGAGCTGCTCCTTCTTCCCGTGCAGGAGGAGGCACTGGGGTGATGGTTTGAACAGGCATCACCCTCCAGCTGCTGGTCTGGAGCACGGGGCAGCCCAGGCGGGCCAAGCCCCTGCCCAAAGTGCTGCTGCACCAGGAGCTCAGCCGAGAAAGCACCTCCTCTGCCGCGGACTAAAGTGCCTCTCCCTGTCCCAGAGCAAAAGCATCTGATGGCCAAATGTTTGCCATGCTGACAGGGTAGAGGGATACTGCTGGATCAGTGAGGGATGTGTTTGTGCATGGAGCTGTACAGGGAGGCAGAGGAGCTGCTCCTCAGCTCCTCCTCACTGCACATTGCAATTGTGTTTGCCCTCATGGATCAAAACTCCCTGGATCAGCAGCACAGACTGGGAGCAACCAAGTTCCTGCCAGGGCTCCCCAGGGCTGGTTGGATGAAGGTCTTCACCTGAACTCTGCCCTGCATGGACACCCCAGGACTCTCTAGAATGGTACAGGTGCCTCTGTAGTGCCTCTGGCAGTGCCACTGGCAGTGACTCTGAAGGTGTGTCCATCCCCAAGGCTGGGATCCACCATCCCCATCCCCATCCCCAAAGCTGCCTCCTTGCAAGTGAAGCCATGAACTGATGCTGGTCCCGGTCCCTTAATGTTTTAAAGAAAATCAGCAAAGCAAATTACAAATCTTGCAGTGAGGCCCAGGTGAGGCTGGTCCTGTTTGGAGACTGGTTCTGACAACCTGGAGGGAATCCATGTGGAGCCAAGGAGAAAGCTGGGTTTGGTCAGCCTGGAGTGAAGAAGGCTCTGGAAGCCTTACTCTTGACTTTGAGCATCTCATGGAAAGGCTGCAGAGAAGACAGAGCTATTCAGAGTGCCCAGGGATGGGACAAGAGGCAATGGCACATGGTACTGCCAAGAAAATTCCCAACAGATGTAAGAAAACACCCAGGATAGTGGTGAAGTGCTGGGACAGGGCCCAGAGCAGAGGTGGGGCCTGCAACCCTGGGAATAATGCTTCCTTGAATGAGACCCTGAGCAACCTCCCCTGGCCTTCAAGGTGACCTTGGCCTAAGAGACTCAGGAGGTGCCTCCAGCCCACCCCTTTCAGTGTGTGAGACAGAAGCAGAGCATCTGCCTGAAGTCCCAGCTTCAGCATCAACCCCAGCTCTAGCTCCAGCACCAGCTCCAGCTCCAGCTCCAGATCCAGATCCAGATCCAGATCCAGCAGCAGCTTCAGAACCAGCAGTTTGCACAACAGAGACCACAGCATGGCTCCTGTGCAAAGGGGCAGACCTGGTGGGTTTGCAAAGCCACGCTCTGAGTCCCTCCCCTCACAGATAGAGGAGGAGGATGAGGCTTTTTCAAAGGCTATGAACTTCACTGACAGTTAGTGCGTGTCAGTGCTGATAAATGTGTTTCACAATGAGGAACTTAACTCAGAGAATCACAGCATGGTTTGGCTTGAGATGGCCCTTACAGAACATCTTGTTCCACACCCTGCCTTTGGTATGGACACCTTGCACTATCCCAGGTTGCTCCAAGCCCTGTCTAACCTGTCCTTGGACACTTCCAGGGCTGGGGCAGCCACAGCTTCTCTGGGCACCCTGTGCCAGGGAAGCCATTTCTTCCTCACAGGGAACAATTCCTTCCCAATATTCCACCTACCCCTGCCCTCTGGCTGTGGGAAGCCATTCCCGCTTGTCTTGTCACTCCACACCCCTGACCCAAGTCCCTCCCCAGATCTCCTGGAGCTCCTTTGGGCTCTGGAAAGGCCTCTGAGGTCTCTCTGGATCCTTCTCCTCTCCAGGTGAATACCCCCATATCTCCCAGCCTGGCTCCAGAGCAGAGGGGCTCCAGCCCTGAAACAGCTCCATGGCCTCCTTTGGACTTGTTCCAGCAGCTCCACAACCCTCTGATGCTGGCCCCAGTACTGGAAGCAGCTCTGCAGGTGGAGTCGCACCTGAGCAGGGCAGAGGGGCAGAATTCCCCCCTCCCCTTCTGTCCACAGCGGGGCATCAGCCCAGGGCACGAGGGGTTTCTGACGCATGTGGTTGGGGCACATCCATGGTAGGGGTTTAGAACCAGATGACCTTAATGTCCCTCCCAGCCCCAGCCATTCTATGATTGTGTGTTGAGCTTCTCATCCATCAGCACATCCAAATCCTTCTCCTCAAGGCAGTTTTCCTTCCATCCATCCATCCATCCATCCATCCATCCATCCATCCTCTTCCCAGCCTGTACTTGGGCTTGCCCCAACTCCATGTAAGACCTTTTACTTGGCTTTGTTAAGTGTCATGAGTTTTGCACAGCTCCACCTCTCCAGCGTGTCCAGGTCCTTTTCATGGATACCTCCATCTCTGCCCTCCAGTGTGTGACCCCAACACACAGCTTGGTGTCATCAGGACACTGCCCAGGTGTCCTGGATAGATGCTGAAGTGTATCAATTTGTTTTCTAGAAGGACCCCATTTAGAGGTTTCTTCCCAAATTTGCCCTAAACCAGGGTGCCCATGAGCCCCTTTGTCACTGGGAGAGATGTTAAACACACCAACTCCTACATCAACCCCTGAGAAACACCACACCAAACTGCTCTCAAAAAAAAAGATTTGTTCTCCAACTGCTTCAGAAACCATGGGAATGGGGGATTGTGAGATGCTTTGTCCCTTGAATGTTTACTTTCCCTAGAGACTGTGACCTTGCTCCCAGACCAGGGTGAATGGGTAAGGCCACAGGCAGGCTGAGCCTTCCAATGAGCACCAACACAAGCACCAAACCCTCGCACTCAGAGACCACACACTGCTCATCTGGAGAATGGAAACAGGAATATACTAATGCCACCAGTGGCTCCCCCAAGCAGAGAGGTGCCACCCACACTGGACTGTGGCACAGCAATTAGAAGCAAAGGACGCAAAGCAGAACAACTGGATTACATCTTCATTTTACTCCTTTTTTGTTGCTGTTTCTTGTAGCCTTTTATGTTTAGCTATAACAGCTTGAAGCTGTTAATCTTAAATCATTCTCATGGAGACTTTTCTGAGCTTTGCTGTATAGCCTGTCTGGTGTTGGGGAACCAGCTGAACTGGGGAGACTTTGCTGAATGATGGGTCTGGGTCTATCACAGCAAAATTTACAGGAGGTAGAGACACAACACACACCTTGTGGTCCCAGGGGCTCAGCTGGGCAGGGAGGATGGAAGCACCAGGAGCGAGAGTCAGGCACTGGCTTCACAGGGCCTCTGGCTCTGGGCACACCCCAGAATGTTCCAGCAGCTGCTTTTCTTCCTAAAAGTTTTGTTCTTCAATTCATCCCCTGAAGAACTGATAAAAGCAATGACAGTTTCTTTCAAAAGACCTTCAACAACTCACTTAAGAAACTCCATTTGGTAAATTCAGTTAGAACAGCAACTACTTCCTCCATGGGAGGACAGGCTGCAGATAAAGCTCTGGGTTGCTGCAGTTTCATCACCAAGGCTGCTCCAGAAGGCATGGAAACTCCCAGCAGAGCTGCAGCACTTCATCCTTTCAAAACCTTTGGTCTGTCCTTGCCCTGACTACCATCCACCACAGGACACAATGACTTACTGTGGTATCAAGATCCTCATGGAATATTTCTCTCTAGGGAGCAGCAGCTTCCCAAACACGCCGTTCCTATCAGGGGGATCCTGCAGAATCCCCCCAGAATCCCAGAGTGACTTCTGGCACTTTGGCTGGATTCCCACAGGCTCCAGGTGCAGGACCACACCCCTGACCCAACGCTCATACACCAGTGGAGCTGGGAGCGCAGGGGTCCAGCCCAGGCATTCAGGGCAGCCTCATGCCCACAGCCCTCCCTGGTGTCCTGCATCCCCAGGGCTGCCACCTCAGCCCCTGCCCTCACCTCACATCTGGGGCATCCAACAGCCACATCTGTCCCTCTGAGAAAGGGACACAGAAGGTGCAGGTGGTTGNAGGAAAATGTATTTTTGTGAAAATAGACTTTATTATAATAAAATCTGATATTAAATAAAAACATACCATACCACCACCACTTGTGGCCGCTGCGCTGGCACCACTCACGGAGCTCACGGAACTGCCCTGCTCAGAACAAGGGCTCACTGGAACATGCAGAGAAAAAAACATGGGAAGGGACAGAAACCATGGCATACAAAACCCTCCGTGTTTGGACAGGGCTGCATCCCAACAGCAGGAACATATTGTCTCCTACAAAAACAGTACAAGCTGCCCAGCCCCAGCCCTGCTCTCCCAACACTATGGCTCAGGAGCAGCTCATGGACATGGCAGAACCGTGGAGAGAGGCAGACTGACAAATAAATAAATAAATAAATAAATAGATAAATCAATCAATCAATCAATAAATCAATAAATAAATAATAAGGCGGAGTTCCCAGCTAGTGCATGGTCAAGGTGAACCAGGCAAGAGCAGCTGACAGCAGCCCACCCCCATGCTGAAGAACCGACCCCCGCCAGGGCATTGCTCCGTCCTCCCCAGGGATCCTTGTGCTGGAAGCTGACTGAGGCAGTGTGGGATGCTCTGAGGCACAGCTGCATATTTACAGGGTTACAGTACAAATAAGAACTCACTTGTCAGCCCAGAGACAGCAAAGGGGAGTCACGGGAACAGAAAAGTGTAAATTTTCTTTGCAGGAAGTGAAGCAGTTGACACAACCTCCTTTGGAGCAGGGTGTGGAGTACAAGGGATCTCTCCTAATGGGCCAGGGCTTTGCTGGGTAAAGCCAGTTAGCTAACTTACAGCCAGAATATAATCTTTAAATTAAAATATTTACAGGGAACTGGTGCACTGAGGGCTGCATGAAGCAGGACATGCTGGATCCTAGAGCTGAGCCCTCACACCCCAGAGCCACTTTTTCTCCAGGAGTTCTCAGCTTCCACACCCTCCAGAGTTTTCTCTATTCAACACATACTTCTTCCCTATGAAAATAAACAGCTTATTGCAGAGGGCTTCTCCTGAACTCTCAGTCTCTGGGGCTGTGTGAGCAGCCCAGATGGAATAAACCCCTTGTTAATTCTTCTTATTGGACCCAAGTTTTTTGAAGAGGTTTTTCCCTTTGAAGAAGAAGACTCTCTTCTTTTTACTCTGCCCAGGTGCATCACTGCAGGTGACGAGGGCCAACGATGCCTGCTCCGGACTGTGCTCACCCGGGACAAGGCAGGAAGGTGCTGGCAGAGGAGGAGATGGAGAGGAGTCGCTCTGATCAACAGATCCATCTGGATTTAGCTGGGCGGGAAAGAGAGAAGACAAAAGACAAAAGCACAAGTTAGAGCTCCTGAAGGAGACCACTCCAACATAAATCTCAGCCAGAGAACCTGGCATTCTCCCCTCTATGCAGGTGCAGTTCCACTTAGGAAGTTTCCACTGGGTTTAAATTTTGTACCTACAACCTAGACCCTTCCTTAGCTAAGAATTCCTGAAATTCCTGAACTTTGGGCTAAGAACAGGACAGCACAAAAGACCCACTAAGGACATGGTGAAAGATGCTGCTCCACAGCTAAGTGAAGCAGTTCCTGGGAATATGGATGGAGACAGGTACTGATGAATCTATGGATGGCTCAGCCATGGAGTCTGCTGGGCTCCCAGCATGCTCTGGGACAGAAGCCAGATCATTAACAAACCCAAATTTTGTAAGAACAAGTGCTCTGCAAGACCTTCAGAAGATCAAGGAGACTGGCTAAGCCCTGAGGCTTCTCAACAGTGACTTCCTTCATGTAGGAAGAGGAACTGGGGGTCCTGCAAGGCTGCTCAGCATCCAGCAGATCCAGACGCAGGAGGGGCATAAAGCCAAGTCTGGTGCTCTGCAGTGGCACCAATGGAGCAGGACATGGAGAAGTCTTGGATCAAGTGGCACACAGGAATGTTCCTGAGCCCCTGAGTGTTTGAGACAGTTAGCTGGACCCACCAGTTTCAAATAGTGCTATTCCCTTTGGAAAGAGCTTTTGGAAATCAGAATATGCCCTAGCCCAGGGCTGTTTCCCCTTCACAAAGCACCGAGAGGTCAGTTCCTAGCAGGAGCCTTCCTTCCACAATCTCCTCTCACTAGGCTTAGGTGTCCACCAGTGACAATTACCCATCTGGCAGGTCAAGCTATCCCAACAGGCTGCAATGTTCCTCAGGGAAGAGGCTCTGGGTTTCTGAGGCCTAGGATAGCCTTAGTCTTACTGCCTTCTCTTCCACACAGCTTTCACAAACCAACAGCTTCCAAGCTCCAGCTGTACATCCTGTCTTGGCATCACCCAAAACACAAGGTGAGAGTGGCTGGAGCTGTGCCAGGAAAGAGTCCTCTGGACACTGGAACATAATACCCTCAGCATCCCTCTACCTGGGCCCTACTGAGTCCCTCACAGGTCCACAGCAGCCACAGCCCCCAGAAGGAACATGAGATGGTGATAGTGGCAACAGGACCCTCTGCCTGAGGGGGAAGCACTCCTGAAGATCAGACTCCATCCAGGAATGTGTGAGGATCCCAGCAGCTGGATCCCTGGACAGTACTGGATGTGCCTGGTCCTGCTCTGTGTTCAGAGCAATTCAGGGCAAGCAGCTGAATAAGGCAGAAGCAGAGTCTAGAGCATTGCTGCCTCACTCTAGCAGAGCTATGCTCATGTCCTGTGGGGACTTTATTTAAAGCCTCCTGGGGTGGAAAGGCAGCTCTGCTCTGTCACCCTACTCCTGGTTCAGCACCCACATCCTTCAGGACCAGGAGCACCCAGTGGCTGTGACCTCTCCTCCCCTCACGGGTAGAAGCTATGCTGGTCCAAGCTGCTGCAGGAACAAAGCACTTCTGGCCCAGGATGAGCACAAACCTCTGCTCTGAGTCAGACTCAGCACCTACAATACCCATAGAGTCAGTCCTGAGTGGGCAGGAGCACAAGGAGCTCCATCTTGGAGTGAATTTGTGACCCCTCCCAACTCCACCAAGCTGAGAGTCAGCTTCTGCCTCACAGCAACAACTGAGCTGTGCCAGTGCTATCAGATTCTCCCTCACCTGAACTACAGGACAAAGCTGGAATTCCTCTCTGACCCTCTCCATGACAATCAATAACCAATCCCACAGCTGGCTTCTCCTGAGCTCACACTCTCTGTTCGCCTGAAAATGTTGCTTTCCAAGGCACTCCTGCAACACTCCAGGTGTGCAGCACCGTTCCCTAAGGCCAGCTGCTGCCCAGGACATGCTGCAGGATGTTACACATGCTGATGGATGGCCCAGGCTGGCCCTTGGGAAAGCTGCACTCTGCCTGCAAGGTCCACTCCAACCAATGCTGCAGCAGCAGCTGCAACCTCTGTCTATCGTGGCAGCTCCCTTGTGCAAGGAACAGCACTTGGTGCTGATAAGCCCAGTGTTAGTCAGGTCTGAGGAGTCTGGGAGTAAACCCGAATAAATCCAGATGAACCATTTGCAGCCAGAAATGAAAGATTTATGGAGGCAAAGAGAAAAAGAAAGCCAGGTGAGGGCTAACTTGGAGACCACTCTCTTAGGTGGGAGCAAAAGAAAGAGTCCCCAAGTTCTGCTCCAGAAACTATTTATGATTTGTGCAATGAGGAATCCTTGGATAAAATGCCAAAAAGCACTGGGTTAGCACCAGAAGGGGCTCACCAACACTCAGGGAGTGATGTGGGAGAGTTGTAAAGGCCCCTGTGCAGCCAGAGCAGTGGAGGCTCTGTCCATGCGCCATTGGAAAACATCATTTGGGTAAAGGTGGAACAGTTTCAGGACAGACCTGAAGTGGCCCCATAAACAATTTCTCCTCTTCTCAGAGGTCTCTGTGTGATAGGAAAGCAACAGAACCAGTTCACAGATTCATGTGATAAGAGAAAAATCATACTAAAATTGGGGGATCTTCTCTAAGAGAAACAAAGGAAGAACTGCTCTGTCAAAATCCTCACAGAAGTTTTTGGAGTGATAAACACAAGAGTGATGTCAGTTCCCAGGGGTGGTCTTAGTGCTCTCTCAGGTGTTACTGATTAACACAATTTCTGTAAAACAAACATTTGAAACTGAGGAAAACAAAGACTGCTCCCCGCTGGCCCCCAAAACTAGGGGTCTCACCCACCCAGCCCCAGAACAACTATCCACACAAGGTTGGTTTTAGGGACTAAATGTTACTGTTTTCTTAAATGGATGGTGGGCAGGGGGTTTTCAGGACTACGCTCAGGAAGGAGTAAAATCCAGAAGGAAAAAAACCCAGGCTGAACATGAAGTGTGCTCAGACTGAGGAGGATCTTGCAAAGGCCAAATGATGCTTTCTTTGTCTGTTGATGTGAACAGAAGGGCCAAGCCGAATTACAAAGCAGGTCCTTCCCAAACCTGAATATCCAGCACAGTCCCATCCTGGTCCCGAAAACCACCAGATAATTGTTCCAACCAACTGCATTTCGTGTGCTGAATGGTTTGTCTTTACCACAGAACCCAGGTGGAAGTGAAAGGTCTGACATCAGATCTGAATGTGGATTTGCCACCAGAGCCCCAAATCAGCCTGTCAAACTACAAGCAAGAAAAGGAGCCAACTCCAGGTGCAGGAGCCTTTGGGGTGCTGGGCTGGGTGGGAGGTCGAAGGTCTCACACACTTACATGGTTGCTCTCTCTATGTATCATTCATATCTATCACTGCACTCTTCTCTTCCTCATTCTCTGAAGAAAAGAACCGTCCCAGGTGCGTAACACAGGCAGAAATAAATACATGAAATCAATTAGAATCAAACACTTTCTGAAGGTGCTTTACAATCAGTCTTTGACAGAAACTGCACGTTACTGATAGAAAAATATTCCATCAACAGGAACAGCATTAAAGCAGCTGCTCTGAGTTGGTAGGCATGAGTGCTTTGAGCCCTGGCTGTGACCAGAACTTCTTGGATCCTCCTCTTTGTGCTATTTCTGTTTGTTTATTCTAAACCTCAAATGTCGTCAGTTTGTTAGTTCAATTGCTTCACCTTTTCAGTTGCCAGCATTTTAAGATTTATTCAGAAATAATTAAAAATGATCCACCTTCCCCAGTTCAATTTGGAAATAAACTGTCCTTATTCTCAGGCCTTCGGTAGGGCAGCAGAGAGAAGGGAAGTGTGAACAACAGATAAGGTAAGAACATCACATCCAAGAAGTTAAAAATGATTTAAAAATCACTCATGGAGAAGCCTCTGTTGCAATTGGAGCAAGCTGTAACCAAGTCCAAAGCTCTGTCATGGTGCACACACATTCCCCCTGAGGTGCCAGGGCTCAAGCTGGGACTGGGAATTTGCAGGGAGCCTGCTCTGCTAACAGCAAATTGCACAAGCAAGTTTTCCTTAACTCCATGGGATGAAAGGGCTACAGGAATTTGGAAAGCCTCAGGCATGGCTGTATCACTGGAAGAATTCATTCCAGCTCAGGGATGGATATGGGATATATCTGTTTTACAGGAGGTATTTCTTTATTCTGCCTTCCCCATGAGGTTTTCTGCCCACGGGTTAGGATGCTGTGGTTGCTGTGACAGCCAAAACCACCATGGGGTCAGGTTCTGTCTCCTCAGGAATCACTAAACACATTTAAGTGCAGTTAATTAATACCAGTTTGGCCCTGAGCAGGGTAAATATACCACTTTTAACAGGGGGTAAATGTGCCCTTCCTGTTTGGAAGCTGTTTAGACAGGTCTGGATTGCAAAGCACAAGTGCAAGGAGTGCTGGGGGTGCTGAGCCAGAATCCCTTGGGACAGGTGTCCAGGAGAAGCAGGGAGGCAGCAGGACAGGAGCCAGGCTGGCATGATGCAAAAGCAGCCAAAGCACAGTCATGCCTAGGGAGTTCAAGCTGATTCCCACAGAAATAAAATTGGTTTAATCATCATTATCTGAATTTTCCAGTCCCCCAATTAGAAAGAGAAAGCAGCAGTTCATGGATCAGGAGAGTACCAAAAGTACCACAACCAACAGGTTCCTGCTCTGTGCACCCAAAAGTCAGAGCCAGTGGAAGGGGAGGCTCCCTTGGATCTCAGGCACAGAGGACTAGAGACAAATGGAAAGATTTGAAGGGCAGGCAAGCCTGAAACGTGTCTATTTTATATGGGTTGTTTTTAACACACCTGAAAGATGCTTCTGTTTAAAATAATGTCATGAAACAGGAAAAGAGCTTGCAACCTTCAGCTCCAGGGATACGTGTGCCAAAGTGCTGTCCAGGGAATCAGTCTCCCACTGAACTCAGTAGCAGAGAGCAGAGAGGAAAATGGGTTTGACTTTGCAAATCCTTCACACCTGCAAGTGGCAGACAAGGTTACCTGAACTCCCCCTGGTCCCTGGGAGGAGCCGGGCTGGGGCTGGAATAATGACCCATGGAATCTGAAACAGGCCCTGTAGCTGCTGGTTCATGCTAGAGGGAAGGGGAAGATCTGCACTAAAATTACACTTAGAATTCCACCTTTATTTTACTGGTTGAGGTCTTCTTTGGCAACCTCTATTTCAACAGATGAGTAATTTGGTAAGAGTAAATAATTTTGAGAGGGAAACTGAAGAAAGAACCCCACTCTGCATCCTTGTTAATTCCCAGGGAGGTTAGACTTGGGTGACCTCAGGGCTCTTAAACCCTGACAGTAACAGCTGATTAACCTGTGATTCCCCAGCAAGGACCAGTATCCTCAACAGGGAAGTACAAGGACCTCAGAGAGCTGCTGAGGTCAGCAGATGATCCAACAAACCACCCACAAACCTCATTATCTGAGCCAGGCTGCTCTGCCCAAGAAAGCATCAAGGCTGGAGTGCAAATCCTGTACCCACAAAGCCTGGAGTGCCTGGAAGCAAGGGGTGGGGCTAAGGTGAAGGGAGACCAGGCAGCATTTGAAGATAAAGAGATAAATACAGAGAACAGGAAGAGATGAGCATGAAAAAAAGGCCAAGAAATGATGCAGAGAGAGGAAAGCTGGGATGGCACCAGTGGGGAGTTCAACAGAACAGGATTCAGGGATTCAGGGCCACCTACTTCCCTAAGGATGGCTCAAAGCCAACCCGCTCTGACTCATGTGGGTCTGGCACACATGACAGTGCCAACAACCTCCCAAGAAGGACTGAAGGTTGAGCCCATGTGAGCTGGGACCAAGTTGGGTCCCTCCTGCCTCCCACTCCACAGTGAATGGGGTCCAGGAATGACAAGGGAGCTGCTACACTTTTAGCCTCAGCCTCTGACATGAACCCCATCTCCCTCTTAAGCCTTTATTCCAAGAGTCTCAGCAACACAATGCAAGGAGTTAATTTAACCTTCGAATTCCTTGACTCTGGGGGATGCTTTTGAAACCGTAGGATCCATTCCCCAGATCTGCTTGGGAAACTCCTCAGTGTGTTTCAAATTTATCCAGAAGCACCTCAGCCTGGATTAAGAGACATCTAACTTGGGGTGGATGGAAGAACATTAGTGTTTGGGTGTTGCTAATTCCAGAACTCTTTGGCATGGATATAATGATATTTAAGGAATTTCATGTGCCTGGGGAGCTGATTGAACTTTCCTTCCAGTAGGATTTTCCCACTGACCTTTCAGTGGATCTGAACAATTTGCTGGTGGGATTTGAATGCTCCTTGCCCACCTGACCACACTGAGGCCCCAGCAGGTGTTGTTTTGTGCCACTTGCTGCACTGCAAGTAATTCTTTGGGAAGAGCTCCCAGAACTCCCTTGGGATAAACGAGCTGAATGCAGTAAGTTCAGTGATCCCATGCCATGCAATGCCCAGGACTGCCCAGGATGCAATGGATTGCATGCCATGAAATGCCCAGGCTCCAGACACATCCCAGCCTGGAGGCAATGCCATGTAGTCACACATCTCACCTGGCTCTCAGAACTAAGCGGAGAAGCTTCTTCATCTTTTGAGTGAAATTCCTCAGCCATGTCTGCATCCAAAGGGACAGCTTCCAGGAAGTTGGATGGGACAAGCCCTCTCTGTTGGTTCAGCTCTCCCTGCAAAATCAACATTCAGTTCTCACATTAGCTTTCCTGGAGAAATAAATATCAACTTGAGGTGCAGTGTCCTGCAGAGAAAGTTGGGCTGTGGGCTGAGACAAGTCCAGAACACACCCACATAGGGAAGATCCTCAGAAAATTCCATAACTCACATCCTTGCTTAGCTGTGGAACAAATCAGAGCACGGAAACACAGAAGAGAGTAAAGGAAGAAGAGATGACAGCAAGTTGTGATGAAGGTGATTCCTACAAACTCAAAATCTCCACTACCATACTGGAATATTGTCACAGCACAGCTAGTCTGTAGCTGGGCAAATAATTTGGCCATAAATAAGAAACCCAGTTCAGCTAGCCTAGTTCAATAAACAGGACCCTAGGTGAACAATGATAGGATAGATTCAAACCTACACAGAGACCCTCAGCCAATCCCATCTGATCCTAAATGTAAACATATCACTGGCCAGAGATCTGGGCACTGCAGAGATCCCAACCAATCAGCTGTCTCAGCCTGGGAAATTCAAAACCCCTATATAAGAAGGTTCCAAACAATAAAACGTGCTGCTTGTTGATGACCCTCGGTGAGTCCCGTGTGTTTCCGTCTCTAACCAAGGACCCCATCGTAACAGAATAGGTGCCACAGGTGCCCTAGAGGCCTTTGACTTGCCCTGGTATTTACTAATGTCTTTAAAGAATGAGGCAGTACTGGTACAATGTCCTGTAGGCATTGAATCCAGGATCACAGAGGCCCAGAGCTGCACTACTGTATTCCTACAAATACGTACCCAGTGCAACAGGAGGCGGCTGGGTGAAACAAAACCCACCCCAGCAATGCTGTCTGTCCAACACTATAAAAGGATCGAACAAAACATTCCCAGTGAGGCCCCCAGACTTAACCTGGAGTTCAACCTCAAGTCTGATGTGTGAAAGCACACTGTTTCCCATGCAGGAAGAGGTGGATGATCCAAGGGCCAAGGCTCAAGTTTGGCACAGAGCTGGAGGGCAGGCATGGCCCCAGGAATGCGTCTGCTTACTTGGGTCACCATTCCAGCCTCTGGCCCAAGTGTCTGAGTGCCTGGTGAAATGTTAACTCTGAGAAGGTGCTGGTTCAGCTGGTGTGTGAGCATAGAGAAATGCAGGCAGGCTTTGGGAAACCTGCAGGCAACTGATGCCAAAAAATAAACTCAGAACCACTGGGACATTTAAAGGCCATAGAGCTGCTCCCAGGGCTGGAGCCCCTCTGCTCTGGAAGCAGGATGGGACTCCTTGGAGTGTTCACCTGGAGGAGGAAAGGTTCCAAGGGAGACCTCAGAGCCCCTTCCAGGGCCTAAAAGACCTCCAGGAGAGCTGAAGAGGGACTTTGCAAAAGGGACAGAGAGACAGGACAAGGGACAATGGCCTCCCACTGCCAGAAAAGCAGGGATAGATGGGATATTGGGAAGGAATTCCTGGCTGTGAGTGTGCTGAGGCCCTGGCACAGAGCGCCCAGAGAAGCTGTGGCTGCTCCTGGATCCCTGGGAGCGTCCAAGGCCAGGCTGGACAGGGTTTCAAGCACCCTGGGACAGTGGAAGGTGCCCCTGCCCATGGCAGGGGGTGGAACAGGATGAGCTTTAAGGTCCCTTCCCCAAACCATTCCAAAACTCTGTAATATTGGATTTACAGCAGGAGAAATGAGCGCCAGAAACAGGTTGCCCTACACTAAGTAGAGAGGGGTTTATTTTTTTCCCAAAAGCAGGATACTTTGTTCCCTAATTCCTGCTTCCCTGCCACTCCATGAACTCCAGCAATTTCCAGTGCAACCACAGGTCTTTCCCAAGCCCTGCACTTACATAGTAGAATCCATCATCATCCATGGACCCAAAGACAGTGATAACGTCCCCAGCACTGAAGGTTAGTTCAGCCTGCAAAGAGCCAGAGAACAGAGGTCACAGGAGAAGTACCGCCTGGAATTTCTCACCAGGAACACAGGCTCCCTCTTCTGGTTTCTTGCCCAATCTCACTCCAAGGGAGGGAGCCCACTGTGTTTAGTCTTGCAGAACCAGGATGCAGGAGGGAAACTGAACTGGATAACTCCAGAATTCACTGCTAGGGAAGCATTGCATAAATTATTGCAAAAGAGCAAAGCCCATTTTTAAACCAATTTTAATAAGGTTTCAAAATAGTACCTACCACCTGCTTTGGAAAGGTGCACTGAGGAAAAGCTCAGCAAGCACCAGAAATACCTTAATTTCTTTAAATATAATTACAAATCCTGCTCCCTTGGATGAGCCTGTTCTGTTTGCAGTACTCATGGATTAGTCACTAGCAGGAATGCATACAAACAGGGAGGTTTAACCCGGACACAGAATGGGAGCACAGAACAGTGACCCTTTGCTGTCACACCCTCTGTCCTGTCAAACACTCCAGCACATGCTTGATGGGGCACAAGGATAAAGACAAAGGTGCCACCAGTCTCTTTTAATGGAAAAAGCTGCTCAGTGGAAGCTCCAAACAGGCTGAGACCCACTCAAGACACTCTGGCACTTCACAAGTGTCAGCTGGAAGGGATCTACTTCCAATATATTTACCATATTATATCCCTAATCCTCAATTTAATCTCTTGAAGCTGCAGGTCACTCCTGCGGAGCATATCCCACAGAACTCCACCAGCTTGTTTCAGTAATTTGAGTTCTTGTTCAAAAAGTTCTACAAGAGCTAATCACTGCAAAAAGTACAGTCATCTCCTCGGTGACAGGGAGGGTAAGTGTTTGGTGGCTGGATACATGCTCACATTGTGTCTCTCCCAAGATATTCCACCATCCCTAAAACACTGTCCCTGGCTGTGTCTGTCTGGGCAGGAGACACAGCTTGGGAGGCAAGCATTCCTTGAACTGTGCCCTCTGTTGGCCACATCCACCCTTTGCGGATGAAGGGAAAGGATGCGAATCCAAATCCTGTGTTTGTGTTTGCTCAGTGCTAACACAGTTAACACAGCTTGGAGAAACAGAGAACAGAGCATGTGCTCATCTGTTTTTGCAGAAAGGATTCTGCATTACCACCTTTCAACCTGGAATAGACTTATCCACAAAATTACTGTTTGGATTGTATCCTTCCCTGTTTAGATTATATCCCTTCCTATCCTTGGAAGTGTCCAAGGCCAGGCTGGAAGGGGCTTGGAGCAACCCGGTCTAGTGGAAGGTGTCCCTGCTCACGGCAGGGGGTGGGATGAGATGGGCTTTAAGAGCCCTGCCAACCCAACCCATTCCATGATTCTGTGATTCTACATATAGGAATTGCTTGAAAACAAGAACTTTGCAAACTAATCCATTAAACTGGAGCTAAATCTTTTTGCTTGAACAAAGACCTACACAGATACTTAACACAAAAGTCATGCTCAAATTAAGTGTCAAAAGTGCTTTCAAACCCTTAAGCAGGTACTTCCCTTTCCCAGAGTGTTTCCTGAATCAGTTGCTACCAGCAGGAGCTGCTTCCTCCCACCACAGATCTGTTCAGTCCTGTCTGATCACTAAAGGATGCAATGAATACTCACACAGTTTCACTGAGATTCTGGTTGGACCAAAGTGCTGAGTGTCTTGGAAGAGAAGGAAAAAAGAGATAGGAAGAAGAAACCTCTGAAAAGGGGGAAGCAGCTGGTGGTTACCTCCACATCTGTGTTTGGAGAGCTCTCCTTAGGGTTGTAGTCAAAGGCAGCCACCATCCTGCGAGGAGTCAGCAGCTCTGCTTCAATGTCTTTATGTTTCTGCCCTGCAGGAGAAAAATAAAATATTCTTAGAGGGAAATACTAGAACAAAATCTCAAATCACAGCAACTCCTTCACCGTTCTTGTAGTGGTCTGAGCAAAAGGAATACTGAGGGTAAACTGAGTGGAGAGAGACCTTAGAGGCGTTTGGTAAAGCAGTTTTCCGATCTTCTTCGTCACCTCCTAAGCACAAAAGTTGGGACATCCCCCCATCCCGGTGCTCTGTCTGTATGTACAGGAATGTTTTATTTTACATTTCCTATTACACACACACACATATATACATACACACACAGAGGACAGCTGTCTCTTTACAGCATCTTGAAAGGAAATTTCTGCTCCCATTACACAATGTTCTGCTATTAAGCTATAAAATTTATCCTCCAAGGGCCAGGGACCAGCACACGGGGAAGTGCAGGCCTTGCCATCCACAATCTCCTGCCTGCTCAGACCCATTACCTACGGACCTGCCCTGAGCCTACAAAAACCAAGTCTCATGCTACAGAAAACACACATTCATGGATTTAAACCCTGCTTTGGGTCAGCACCGGGTGGGCTGGCAAAGGGTTTGCAGAGTTGGCCACTTTGGATATCAACAGAGGATGCACCTCACCAGAGGGAGCACCCTCTCAGTGTCCCTTGGATCGTAGGGACTACAGTGTGCCATAGTGTAAAAGAGTGAGAGACTGCCCTGCTCCTCCCACAGCACAACAGGTGCGCTCCCCCTGCAAGTGCCCCCTGCTCAAGCAAAGCATTCTGCACCACCACTAAACACAAAAACCTAAAACCTTTTGTTACAGTGCTCTGAAGCAGCACCACAGGGTGTCACACTGGCCTTTGACCACAAAACACATCTGTAATTCAATCATGCATTACCTACTTCCCAGTAAAAGTACTTCTCACCTGGCTGAGACTTGTACTCCTGTTTGTCCAGCCCTGCTGGGGGAAGAAAATGCCTCATCAGTAAGAACTCATCTCCAGTGACCAACAGTGACCAGACGACACAACTGACAAACAGTAAAAAGAACACCAAGACAGCAAACAACAGAAGCAAACTGTTCATGCCACTCAAAGTCTACACTCTGAGTAACCAGGACTCAGGAATGTAACAAGAAGCAGAAGTCAAGCTGCAAACTATAAAAGACATCACTGTTGTTAAAAACTTAACACCAGTACAGGGGTGGGCTCTCTTTCCACTTCCTAGCAGTCGTACAAACATCTGAGAGTCCTGAAAGCAAGTAGTAAAAATTCAATGCAGTCTGTAATCCTATAGCAAAAAAAAAAAAGAGGAAGCAGTGGGTGACACAGACCTTTCTTGGAGCGTCTGGGTTTTGGAGGAGGGACGGTTTGGCGGCGTGGAGGTGGAGAAAATGTGCCATTTCCTTAATAAAAACACCAAAAAAGCAAATAAATAGACAAGAGAAACAGACAGTAAATGGAAAGTGAGAAGCATCTTGAATAGTGAACAGGGGACAGAAGAGACGACATGCCTCCCCTGGGAGGCTGACAACAGGATTTCTGTGGGCAAAGCCCTCCAGGCCTCATATGTGGACTCAGATGAGGCATGATCCACATCCCATATACACAGAGAAATCCACACTGTACTTATGCCTTTTAGCCACTCCACAGCTCACGGCAGACAGACTTTGCTGCTCCTTAGCTTTCAGAAGCAGCACCATAAAGACAAAATAAAACCTTGTACCATTAACAACTGAAAAATCCCAGGTCTCTAGCTAAAGCTTCTGCACTGAGCAGGGTCAGGACTGGATGAAACTCCAAATTAACCTGCAGAGTGCCCAGACCAACCCCTCCAAGGCATTTCCTTAGGTTTATGGCAGGGTTTATGGCAGCAGGAAAACCGCAGAGGTACAGCCAGCTCGACTGCCAAGGAATCAGAGAATCACTGCGGTTGGAAAAAGACCTTTAAAACCATCAGGTCTAACCTGCACCTGGCTGCCCCATGCTTTTAGGGGAGTTGTGCAGAGCCAGAAGGTCCCCCCTGAGCCTCCTTTTCTACAGGCTGAGTCGCTTTCCCAGCTCCCTTAGCCACTCCTGGGGCTCCAGACCCTTCCCCAGCTCTGTTCCCTGCCCTGAACATGCTCCAGTCCCTCAGTGCCCTTGCCAAGAGGGGCCCAGAACTGCCCCAATGATTTGAGGTGTGTCCCCACCAGTGCCACACCTACAGTCCCTCCCTGCACACACATCTTATTGACTACCACCACCTTCCTCTAAACTTTCAAACCCATCATGTTTAATGAAGTCTCAGAGCTATTAAAATCCTTCACTCTTCCAAGACTGTGCAGTGGGGCAGGGCAGAGAGAGCCCTGTGTATCCATCAAGGGACACAGGCCACCACAGGCATCCAGCCATCTCTGGCATACACACAGGATGCCAGTATGGCATGTGAAAAACACCTCACTCCAATCTCCTCTCTTCAGACACGGGAGAAGCCAAAGGACAAACCTATTCAAGAAATCACACATTGAAAGAATCAGGCTCCTTCAATCCCTGTGTTCCTCAGGATCAACTTTCCAGGGACCAACATTTAGGAGCTGGGCACTGTCAGCCCCTCAGAATCATAGAATGGTTTGGGTGGGAAGGGACCTTAAAGGTCTGTTAGAGCTGGATACTGGGTCTCCCTGCATGGAAATAGGAACAAATTGGATTGCTCCTTTTTTTTTTCTTGAGTTTTCTTATTTTTAGGTTGATTTGGGTTTTATTCCCAGCTTAGGCAATGTCAGGGCTTACCTTAGCCATTACCAACACTCGTGCTGTTTTTCACTGCTGAACTGTCAGGGAAACAGGGACAAGCCAAACCAGGAATATCCTGGTGTTTTAACAAGTGGAGCAGATCCAACAATTGGCACTGGCAGTAGAGAGTGCACAGAGGAGTGCAAGATGAGAGGTGGGAGGCATGAGGGACAGGCACCGGGACACCAGTATTCACAGCAGGGGCAGCTCACAGTCACTGAGCCCGACAGCCTGAGCTGTGCTGGCTGGACATACAAGGGCTACTCCCTCTCCTCTCTGAGTAGCTGTGTGGGAACGACCTTGCAGGAAAGCCTCTGCAGTGCACAAAGCACTGACCACATACTTCAGGGAGTAAGTAAGGAGGAACCCAACTAACAGGTCTCCTTGTACACTCCTGTCTGCATCACACCTTTCCTCCCCTTTCCCCATCTCCATTCCCAAGTCACAGATTCTCTCACCCAAGAGCAGGGACATCCCAAGAATTCAGTCACAGGCTTTCAAAACGAAGGAGAGAACAGATTGAAAACTCTTGTTCACATACTTAGCTCTTCAAAGGCTTCTGTTTCCCTGTCCCTAGTGAGGCAGCCTCACTTGGTGCTGAATTCACACACCTCAAGCCCAGGAGCAGCTGCAGCAGCTGCAAATGCTGCAGTGGAGTCAGGGATGAACTGAGAACTCGGAACACCCACATCGAGCCACTTCCCCCTGCTGTGGAGCAGCCACTATACCAAGCTGCAGATCTAGGGACAGCCCTCCAAAAGGGTTTGGTGGCTGCACTGGCCACACACAACAGTAGGACTGAGCTTCCAACATTCCAGCAAAGAGCCACAGGAGCAGGGCGCACACACGCACACGCACACACGCACAGTACCTGGGTTCTCTGTGTCCGCAGGCAGGAACCCCTGCTTTAGGAGCTGCTGCTTGAGCTCACTGCTCTCCACAGGGACTTCTGACACCATGTTGCATGGAATGTATCCCTCCCTTCCAGCACATTCCCCCCTGTAAAAACCATCAGCATCCTTGTCTCCACAAACCTGCAAAGGGAAATAGACTATTTATGGTGCAGGGACTGAGCTGAACAGAGAAAGAAACATGGAATATCCTGAGCTGGAAGGAATCCCAAGGATCATCCAGTCCAGCCCCTGCACAGACACCCCAACAATCCCACCCTGTGCATCCCTGGGAGCATTGTGCAAACGCTCCTGGAGCTCTGGCAGCCTTGGGGCTGCACCCACTCCCTGGGGAGCCTGGGCAGTAAGCAGCACCCTCTGGGGGAAGAAACTTTCCTTGATATCCAACCTAACCCCTGCTGACACAGCTCCAGCCATTCCATAAGGTCGCCAGAGAGAAGATATCAGCATCTGTCCCTCTCTACTTTCCTAGTGAGGAAGCTGCAGACCTCCCAAGGTTTATGCTGCTCCTGAAACACCAGACAGATCTATAGAGTAGGAGATGTTCACTAAGTTCTTACTTTCAGGATCTGCCCCTCCTTAAATGGGAGCTCCTCTTCTGCTGCATCAGGGTTAGGGGACATGGAGACAGGATCGTAGTCAAAGAGAGCCACAAAGATCCGAATGCCATCGTCTTTGGCAGAGCTCTTGGGAGCAATGCTCCTTGGAGGGCCTGTGCACAGAGGGGACATATAGCAGAGAGAATGTCAGCCCTGCCCACCAGCCTTTCTCCAGCCATTTCCAGGAGCTTCCATCTCTCCTGCTACCCACTTCTCTCCCTGTTCCTGCTCACCTGGACTAGAGAGCAAAGGCTTCTGCATTTGGCTTCTTCTTACGCTCTTGCTCTGCCTCCTGCTAGGAGCCTGCCAGGCAGCTGTGCCGGCTGGCTCCGGGCCCCTGGAATCTTTATGACTGGATGCCTGCAATTGGAACCACCAGAGAATTAGTAGCAGCCTCTGCCTTCCAACTCCCGGAACAGCACTCAGCCCAAACGCACTCCACAAAGAGCAGTATATCCAAATGCAACATTCCTCTTCAGGGACACTCTAGAGCTGGAAAGACAAGGGAGTTGGAAAACAGAACTGAGGACAGGCACCCCGCCAGGCACAAGTGATGATCCCCTTGGTGAGGGAGAAGATGCAGGAAAGGGCATTTCGAGGGGAGGCAATCACATTACAGTCAGCATCTACACAAAGCTTTCAGCAATCAGCTTACTGCACCAGGGATTTTTTGTTTGGGTCCCACAGCCTCCTGCCATGGGGAGGAAGACCCAGTGTGAAAAGGAATACTGCATCAGTGACACTTGGTCAGGGAGCAGGAAATGCAGAAGCAGCTACTACAAGAAAAGCCACAGAGAAGCACAGAACTACAGAATCTCTTAGATATTCTTCCAGACAATCCTAGAGGAGGGTCCTTTCTCTGGACAACACTGAACAAAGCAAGATACAGACAGACCAGGGAAGCAGAGGGAAGCCAGCGCCACTGCAAGCTGCTTCAAAGCCAGAATAGGAAAAGTCACCCAACCCTTTTGTGCAAGGAGGTGCTACGTATCCCCTTCGAAGAATGTTCCAGCCTCCTTCTCCAGCCAGGTGACTTACAGTCCAGCTCCCAGTCCTGCTCCTCAGAACTGCTCTCACACCTCGGGGCTTCCTTCTCCCGGGAGAAAAATCCTAAGTGCCGGCCCAGAGACCCGGCCCACTCCATACTCTGCTCTTCCATCATCTCCAGCCTGGTCAGGTCCCTTCTGCCACCCAAGTGCGCAACCTCAGACTGACTGGAGCAATCACTCCAGTCCTGTTGGCAGCTTTGGGACCTCTCTGGCCACAGCCTGCTCTCTAGGGAGGATGCACAGGTTGAATCCTGATCATCTTCGGAGTCATATTCGATGTCTATTTCCAGGCTCCTGGGGCTGGGGCAGTGCGTTCCCATCACAGCAGGTTCTGCCCCCCCCGATCCCACTGCTCTAGGGGCTTTTTTCCGTAAGGTGCCTTGCCTGGCCCGGCTGTACAAATCTAACCCCTCCTTCCCACCAGCACTGCTGACAACATTCAGCTCTTCCTTGAGACTGGGAGCTCTGTATAACCCACTCCCCATCTGGCTGCAGTTGCCCAGCAGACGACTGCAGTGCTCCGTTAGATCACTCTGTCTCTTCCTGCTTATCTCAGGCCGACTCCGTATCTTCTCTCGATAATTATTTCCCTTCTTCTTGCTCCAAGAGGGACTTGTCCCACTCCCAGACTTTGGATCGTTCTCCTGATAGCCCCAGTTCCAGTGTGCCTTCTTTTGACTGCAAGCCAGCTGGCCAAAGGCAGGATTTGCATGGTCAGTATCCGCTCTGCTCTCCTTAGCACCGTGCTCCCTCTGTGGACACTCAGCAGACACATCCATGGAGGCGTTATTCCCATCTTTCTTTAGAAAGAAAGATGGCTCCTTGCTGTTAGGTGGTTTCTGTGTTGTTCCTGAATGGTAGGTTTGTGTTTCCAAGGAGTCTTGAGGGTCTATCTTTTCTTCTGTAACACCCTTCTCATCCTCGTCTTCATCCTCATCCTCAGTCACTTCAGGGATGCTGAACAACTTCTTGCTGTGGTTCTTCTGAAGTGGAAGCTCCAGGATCCTCTCCAGAATCTCCTCATCGCTGTCAGTATCACAAAGATCCATCTGTACCCAGACCCCGAGAAAAGCCACAGCCAGGACAAGCAAAGGAAAAAAGAGAGGAGATAAACATTAAAACAAGAGGCAAAGTGACCCTGATTCCCTCCCAGCAGAGCAGGATGGAGCTGTGGCTGCAGCAAAGCAAGGGAAGGGGGCAGAGGGAGTGATGGATCTTCTGGCAAAAGCAATCGGATGAACCAGCAATGTGGTGGGAAGCGAGGAAAGCAAATGCATGAAAGAGCTCCCTCCCAGCCTCTCCTGTACACACACAGCTACCTGCAGCACCTCTCATCTGCCATAGGAATGATTCTCCACAGCTTGGCACCCTTGGGGTGGCATGGGGTCAGGAGAGGCACCATCCCTCCATGGCAGAGCTGAGTGGGCTCTTCTGTCCACAGGGCTGAGCATCAGCCTGTGCTCACCCACAGAGCCATGGGTCCCCCTTAGCTCTGTCCTCTCCCTGCAGCACAGGGAGTGGCCCTGTGCTCACTCCTTGGAGATGTTGCTGCCCGGGCCCTTCCCATCTCCTGCTAAAGTGCAGCCCTACTGCAGGTTCCTGTCTGCAAATCTAGGAACAGAGTTTCCACAAAAACGCAGGAAAACCCTTTACCTCAAAGGGCCACACAGACATGAGTTTCACTTGCAGATGGGTGAGACCCTACCAGGTTACAAAAAATTTTGGGGACAACACTGCTAAATTTTAAAATTCGTTGTGGACCAACTGCAGAATTTATGGGTTTATTTCTTATTACATTAGCACTAACATAAAAGGTAAAATCCCAGGTGCATAGTGTCATTTTGGCAGGAAGATACCTCTGAAGGTCTCTTGTTCAACTTCCCTAACAAGTTATAACATTATGTGTTCTAAAGGCACTTACAAATAGCCTACAAAGCATGTGTAGCTACTGATATTTTAAACCATGAGCAGGTATGTTCAGAGATAATTAAAAACTGAACCACAGTAGGGGAGAAACAAAGGCAGTTGCCAGCTGTCTACTGATAGTTCCAAACTCTGTAACTTTTTCCAAGCAAAAGCTGGTCTTAAATTATATTTAGAACTGGTTGAAGGGGCCTCCAGAGGTCTCCAGTTCAGTCTCCTAATTGCAGCAGGACTGTTACCAACAATAAATCCATGTCTTTGCTTAGATGAGGTTTGAAAACACCAAAGAATGGAGATCCTGAACCCTCTGGGGGCCAGTCCCAAGGCTGTACTGCCCTCCTGGGAAAGAGGTTTGAACTCATCTCCAATATGAACATCCCAAAGAGCAGCTCATGATTTCTGCCTCTTCTATCATCTCCAAGAAACAAGAAGACTTTGGCTCTCATCCTTTTAACCATTACACAAACAGTTATAGGCAGTTACAAAATCTCACACTCAACTCCTCTAGACCAAAAACCCCTCAATTTTCTCAAGCTCTCCTTACAGAACACATGCTCAAGGCTCCTGCCTTGTTAGCACCAATTAGGAAAATGGAGAATTCATAAATACAACCATAAATTAAGTTCAGTGAGACTTCATTTAGCTCTTTGCAAAGTTGCAGCTTCTGCTTTTGAGTTTTAATATAATGGTTTCAGCAATTAAACAACTTATTTGAGGATAAACATTTTAAAAGCAGCATCCCTCCATGTTTTCATCCTCTGGATCCTGAAAGAACTGGCTGAGGAGTCTTGAGGTAACAGAAAATTTAGTTAAATATGCAGAATCCTAGNGATAAACATTTTAAAAGCAGCATCCCTCCATGTTTTCATCCTCTGGATCCTGAAAGAACTGGCTGAGGAGTCTTGAGGTAACAGAAAATTTAGTTAAATATGCAGAATCCTAGAAAACAGCCCTATTCCAGTCACATCCCCTTCAATCCATAAGGCAGTAATGGGAGCTCTGTGCCCCAACGCTTCCTGCCCCTCAATGTCCTCTCCCAATTCAGCATCTTGTCACCCTCACTCTGTCACTGCCAGCACAGAAAACAATCACGTTATCCAGTCGAGAAGCACCATTTTTTTCAGCTCAACAGGACATGAGCAGGGCTTTGGTGTTTCTTTTCAGAAAAAAATCCAACCAAATAAAAACATTAAGGCAAATAAAACACACACC